>CM077098.1:103898138-104109916 GCA_039513925.1 Platanthera zijinensis | reverse complement strand
GGCTGTAGGGAAAGAAGATGTTGCGAGTAAACAGGTCGCAACGAGCAGAATAAGTCGCGGCGGGTAGAGAGAAGTAGCTGCGGGTAGAGAGAAGTCGCCGCAGGTGAAAGAAGATGCTGCGGGTAACACAGGTCGCAGCGAGCAGAATAAGTTGCAACGAGTAAGGTTAAGTCGTTGCGAGTAAACGAGGTTGCCGCGAGTAGAATAGGTCGCGGCGGGTAAAAGAGGTCGTTGCGGGTAAAAGAGGTCGCCGCGAGAAGAGGCAGCTGCTGTGGATAGAGAAGTCCGCGACGAGAAGAGAATGCCGCCACAAGTAAAGCGGCTAGCGGACAGAGCGGTCGAGAGGCTAGCGGAAAGAGCGGCTAGAGCAATAGAGAGAAACAAAGACCGCACCCGAGCGATTAGGAGCAGACCGCAGGGGGAAGGAGAAGGGAGAGACCGCATCGGATAGAAAGATTAACGGAACTGAGGTGGGGTCCACGAGCCAGAGAGAGGAAGGTTATAAAAAAGAGAAAAAATTTGTGCGGGTAACGCATGGGAGATCGGTGAGGGACCTTTTTTAGTTCAAAAATACAACTGGATTTTCATTGATTGTAAAAATGGACTAAATTTTAGTTCAAAAAATGAACTTGATTTTTAATTCAAAAAAAAACCTTTTTACAGTTGTATTTTTACCCCAAAATATTGTCATGTGGATACTTAAAATGAGCGTAAAAATACATAGATAAAATTTCGTGCCTTATTATGTGAAAAAAATAAAAATCATAGGAGGATTTTGTATTTCCCCACACGGTCCTTCCCGTGGGGGTACCGTACATAATTTTTAGCTATAAAAAAAGGGGGGAAGAGCGGTGGATCCACGGGAGATGAGTAGGAAGCGGGTAGAGAAAAGAGAGGCCGCAAGCGGTAAGGAAGTAAAAGCAAGTCGCTCGGCAAGGAAGGAATCCGAGCGGACAGAGAAGCAGGGCGGTCAAAGGCAGGCCGGTCCGGTCAAATCGAACCTGGCTCTGATACCATGTAGAAAACAAAGGCTGAACCTTGTATATACTTCTTCATTCCTTGAAATACAAGAAATATACAATATATAGGAGAAGAGAGGGAGAAATAATCCTATACAGGAGATGTGACACTAAAGGAGGAAGGAGAAAAGGCCTATAAATGGGCCTATAAATGGGTCTTTACATTATTTTTCTACATTATCTAACAAAAACCACTGTTTGATCTCTCGGTGATGAAGATGGAAATCTAGTGAGAAGCTTGAGCACTAGCCCTCCTCTCACCACTTCTCTCAACCGACCACCCCCTTTCTTCCCTCACCCCCTTGCCCCTTTCACAACCCATTCATCTCCTTCCCTCCCCCACAACTACCAGGGTCACTTCCCCTCCTCAACACACACAGCTGGCCACCTCCATCCATTCCCCACAATCTTCACCGCCTCCCCCACCAAGCCCCTCCACATTTCCCTCCCAAACGGCCACCTCCCTCAAGCTGCCACCACCCCTACAAAATTCCTCCTCCGCCACCATTTAATTTTCTCTCATTTTTGCTTTTCATGATCGTCAGAAACCACCTCCGTTAAGCCTCCACCACCTCCTCAAAACTCCACCACCTCTACTTACCTTCATTTTTAGTTGTCTCGTGATCGCCAAAACCACCCCGGCCACCACCACCACCTCTGATGATCCCCTCCGGCCACCTCTGGCCGACCACCACCTCCCCCATTCCCTAGTCAACTCCCCATTACTCCACTACCCTATTAATCATTATAACCGATTCCTAAAATTTAGGCCCACGTTCTCCTTAAACCTCTCATACTCCACTTTCTCCACTTCCCTCCCCCATTGCTTACGTCCACCACCCACTCCACAACCAAACCGAGCATCCCTATCCGCCCAATTCCAATCTTGGTATGTGCTCTCCAGCAACACACAGCTCTATTCGGAGCCCAGAATTCATTGCCGCGTTCAGTCCCCGATCCCGAGGACTCCCAACAAGCCTCCTACTTTATAATTGTGAGAATGGTGTTGCTAAGTGTAAAAATCGTCATCTTTTGGAGGTTCCTAATTGTCTTTTGCCCATTATGCACATGTGGTTAGTGAACGATACCAAGATCTACAAGATAATTGCTCAAACTGGGAATCCATATATTCACGATCATTGTCACAGCGTATGATTTCAATATTGGTATGAAACTGAGTGGAGATCATTTTATAGAATGTTTAAAAAGTAGAGAACATGTCGTTATTGTGTTGGTGCAACTTGCAACAGATATAACTAAGTAGAGCAAGAGAAACAATAAATGTAACAAACCAAGTACAACTAAAAATAAAAGGCAAAGGCAAAGCTCTCATACATCTGTGTGAATAACAACAAAAAGGAGAAGTACTTGACAGCGAAACATGATTAAAAGTAACATGCCGATGTTTGTTAAGAGTATACACATTACAAACAAAGGAATCAAAAATAGGTGCAGACATAACATGAAATAATAATTTCATAATAGGGATAGATGAGTGTCCCAGGCGACAATGCCAAAAATATAAAAGGTGAGGTGAAGGGTCTGCAAAGGTGGTACCGGGATGGCCTGGAACACATAAAGGTCATTGACCATAGTACCAGAGCCAATCACCTTCCCCGTCGTCAGGTCATGAAAAACGCATGAGGAAGGAATAAATGCTACAGAGAAGTTCATAGAATTGATCAAGTGACTAATATAAAGTAAATTATGAGGAAAGTTGGGAACATGAAGAACCGATAATAAGGTGAGAGAGAAGAAGATGGAGCCATTTCTAACAATAGAGGAAAAAGAACCATCAATAATGCTCACCATATCTAGGCCAAGCAGAGGGGTATATGATATGAAACCTGAGGTGAAACAAGTCATGATCGGTGGCCCCAAGTCAATGATCTATTGGGTGGAGGAATGAGATGTAGCAGAATGAGAACTTGGTGTCCCTATGTGGGCATAAGAGATATGTTATTAAAGATGCAAGGCGTACCGGGGCGCAAAGGAGCCCTGGAGCCTAGGCGCAAGGCGCAGGTGCTTGTCTAAGGCACGTGAGGCACAAAAATGAAAAAAAAACCAGTGAATTGGACGCTCAATTCATGGAAAATCAACGAAATGGGCGCCCAATTCGCTAAATTTCAGAGAATTTGGCATTCAATTCGCTCAATTTCAGCCAATTGGGCGTCCAATTCGCTCAATTTCAGCGAATTGGGCGCCCAATTCATTGAATTTCAGCGAATTGGGCGCTTAGGTGCGCCTCAGGCACATTGCCCGCCTAAGCCTTTCTGAGGCCCAACGGAGTGCGCCCAGCGCCTCAGGCGTGCCTAGGCGCACGCCTTGATAACACAGCATAAGAGGATGATGATAAAGAAGTAAACTTCGTAGAAAGTTCATGCATCATGCAACAAAGAACCAACATTTCTTCAGTAGGGAAGCAAGAGGAGTCTGTTCCAGTATTTCCAGGACGGATGTCAGCAGTGACATCTATGAGATGAGTCGAACGAGGAAAGGCTTGATTGTCCGGAGGTCTCCCAGATCCACGACCACCCCGTGGTGCAATCCCCCCTTTTTGTGGTGGAAACCCTCGGAGTCCAAAGCAAGTGTCCATAGTATGACAATGCTTCCCACAATAATCATAAAGCAAGTGGTCCTTATTAGATCGCTTCATCTTAGCATCACATGTCTATCAGACACCTAAAATAAGAGATGTAGCAGCAAGGACAGAACTCTCAGTAGCAGATTCTGAAAGCAAGGACCGTCGATGGTCGAATTCCTATTGAATAATACTATAGATCTCAGGTACGAATGGTAACAGTGAACGACCAAGAATCTAAACATTGATCCGATCAAACTCACAATAGAGTTCATGAAGGAACTCAAAGATTCGGTTGTGTTCTTCCTGGGAACGAACTGGAAGATCTGAGCGGTATTACCTTGGCAAAATAAGGATATCTTTCATCGCAACTGGAAGATCTGAGCGGTATTACCCCTATGGAAGTAAGTAGACTCTGCTCTCTTTCAAATGTCGACAATAGTGTCAAAAAAAAATAGTTGCGGGTAATAGACTCCTGCATGAAATTTGTAGGTCAAGACATGACTAAGGAGTTCTCTGAATCTCATTGTATCCAATCTGGTGAGTCCCTGACCGCGAGAACTCGTAATTTATGTGCAAAATTTGTTATCCCTGAAAATCAGCCTTTATATCTCTATTTATAGACCTAGAGCCCACTACGGATGGCAATGATCGTTTGAAACATAAAACCACTAAATATACATGAAATAAAATTACAAAAATACAAAAAAAATATGACATCATCGTTCTGAATGCGACTACTGGCTCTGATCGTCCATCCGTCGATCCAAACTCTGACTCCGTGTAAGTAGACTCGGGCGGGCTCCGATAAGAGTCGGCCCGCCTGTGAAATGTGATCTCCATCAAAATGTCAGCATCAGTAATCTTATTTGAGATTGGAATACATCAAGGTACTTAAATTTGGATATTTTTTTGAAAGCATCTCCATAACTATTACAAGTAGATATAAACTCAATGTTGATCATTGAAATAAATTTATTGTGATTAAAAATTCTTGGCTCATTCCATAACTATCTCCAATACCAAATAATGTTCCATCAAATCAAATCTCGTTGTATTCGATCGCATATATTTCTTATAGCTTCAAATTGATTCTCTAAACTGGACGTCGCTTTACCTAGCCTGTGTTTCATAACTCTTTCTTATAGCTTCATTGGCTTTCCTCGATTCATTTATAATTAACACAAACTTTAACATCCCTCTTATTGTTCACTTTGACACTCTGTCTGAGCATCTCATCTGTTCTAAAATATCACCACGTCATAAGGCTTATTTAATTAAAAAAAACTAGAGATATTGAAGTACATGGAAAGGAGTACATAATATAAATGTATGATTGCAATCATATGACCTAGATTAATGGAACTTATTTAGATTTGAGCAAGTTAGTAATATTACAATAAACACATTTTGCTGAAAGGAAGTGTGGGTGATAAAAGAAAGTTCTATAAAAAAAGAGATGGTCCCCTTACTTCAGAGATGATGAAATATAAGAATTTTGTTTAGGCATGTGAACGCATCTTCATGAACTTAACTCTATTTTAATTTATGTACGATTATATATATATTTGTGTGTGTGTGTGTGTTAGATATAGATACAGTACACATATAGAGTTAGCATGTGAACGCACCCTCTCTTGTACATGTATATATATTACTGTGGTTCATGTGAATAGAATCATTCAATCTTTTATTCCAATCATGGTATCAGAAGTCATAAAGGGTTTCTGCCGCTCAGTTCCCCTCTCAATCTCGTCGGCCTTCCGCGCGTCTCCAGTCTTCCGCGCACTCGGTTCCGCTTCGGCCGCTCAGTTTCGACGACCTCCCATCTTCTGCACGTCTCTTGCCACTTGTTTCTGACGGCTTCCACGCCTTCCGCGACTTTTGCTCCTTCCAACTCTGTCTCCTACAGCCCGATGTTTTCCGCTGCCAAACCCCGCCGGTCTCCTCCACTGCCTTCTGCAGCCACAGGAACTCCTCTGCGGCCTCCTGCAGTCGCCGGTCCCCATCCCCGATCGACACTGCTCCTGTTTAGGTTGCTCTTGTTGCTCCTCTTGACATCGAATCGACGTTGCTATCATTGATTCCTGTCGTCGGTTGATCTCCTGCCGCTCTCGTCTCTTTCGCTTGTCTTCTTGATCCTCTTCCGGTTAATCCCGCAGCCCTGATCATCTCGTATTACTCCTCTGCCTTTCTCCAGAATGCGGATGTCATCCTCGATGGACGAAACTGCAACGCATGGTCTGCCACCGTCAGCGTGATCCTTCGTGGCCTAGATTTATAGGGCCACATTGATGGCCCTGAACCTGCTCCGCCTCCACCAGCTGTCAGTCCTGTGGACGACACTTCCACTGTCAACATTGTTGCTTCCATCAAGCGCTTCGACATGGCGAATTGGCGTTCGTGATAGCTGTCATTTGTCCGTCCTGCGAGCTCCCCATTCGCATGATTGTCTACGCGCTACCTACAGCCAAGGCGATGTGGGATCACTTGCGTCTCTACCTGCCATCTAGCCAGACCCTGCGCTAATCTCTGTTCCAGACCCTGGGCATCTTCTACCAGCGTGATCGGTATGTGCAAGCCTTCTTTGCTGAGCTCCTGAACCTCTGACGTCAGTGCGAAAAGATAGCCCCTTCCCCGTGCACAACTTGCACTCAATGTGTTGCTACATATCGGGATCGCAACTTTCACCGCATGTATGAGTTTCTTATGCGCTTACGCACCGAGTTCGAGCTTGTTCGTCCCCAGCTTCTGCACCGGGACCCTCCACCTTCTCTCAGTGATATGTTGGCCTTGGTAATAGCTAAAAAGACCCGTCTCCACTCATTGGACACTGCTACTCCTTCTGGTGTGTTGACTCATGTTGTTCTTGTTGCTCCCGAGCTTCTACCGCAGTGCTCTATTCTGAGTACTCCTTTGCTGCCTTCGTCGGATTATAGTGCGTCGGTGCGTCCTGTTCCTTGTCCTCTGGCGCCCTCTAATGCTCAGCCCGGTGCTTGTCGTCAACCTCTCCACTGGCACTACTGTCAGTGTCTTGCACACGTCAAATCTGAGTGTCACAAGCTTCTGAGTGCTCAGCAGTCTGGTCAACAACGTGCTCCTAGTACTCCTTCAACTCACTTCTCTGTTATGCCACAGTTGTTCTCTGTTTCTGAGCTTACCTAGCAACTATCTAATGGTTCACTTCATTGCTCTTTTGCCTCCGTGCTCTCACTGGATGTTTCTAATGTCTCTTCATCCACTTCATCGTCACCAGCGGCCTCATTCTTTTGTCTTCATTCGGTGGACTTCTCTCAGAGGCATCACCGTCTTAGTCATCCTAGTGGTTCGCATCTTTCGTCTCTCATCAGTACTGGTCTCCTTAGTCGTATTTTTGTTGATCGAACTCACTCATGTATGGGTCATAAACTTGGTAAACAGCTACAACTCCTCTATCAGTCTAGTCAGTTTAGGTCCCAGCATCCTTTTAATTTAGTTAATTCAAATGTGTGGGATCTCACACCTTTTGTATAAAGAGCGGATATCGGTACTATGTTATATTTATTGATGATTACTCTCGTTATTGTTGAATTTATTTTATGCATTATCGTTCTGAATTCTTCCAAATTTATGTTACTTTTTTCGTTATGGTGTGCACCTAGTTTTCTGATTTCATACGTATTTTCCATTCTGACTCGTGGGGGGAGTACCTCTCTCATGCTTTTCGTGATTTGCTATTTACCCACGACACTCTCCCTCAACTTGCCCGTCTCGTTGCTCACGCTCAGAATGGCACCGCTGAAAAGAAGCATCGCCACATCATTGAGACAACCCGCACTCTTTTAGTTTCCTCTCACGTTCCTTCTCACTTTTGGGTTGAGGTTGTCTATATTGCTATCTATCTTATTAACATGCATCCCTCCACTTTTCTCCAGGATCAGTGTCCCGGTGAGTGTTTGTACTCTCGACCCCCACGTTATACTCATCTTCATGTTTTTGGCTGTCGATATGTTCTACTTCCTCCACGTGAGTGTACCAAGCTCTCTGCTCAATTTGTACTGTGTCTTTCTTGGATACAGTACTGAGCACAAGCTATGTTGTCAAAGGCGCACCAAAGCGCAAAGGGCGCCTGGAGCCTAGGCGCAAATCAAGGGCGCGCGCCTGAGGCACATGAGGCGAAAAAATGGGAGGAAACGAAAATTGAGTGAATTGAGCGCCCAATTCGCTCAATTTTGGCGAACGGGGCGCCCAATTCGCTCAATTTCGGCGAACGGGGCTCCCAATTCGCTCAATTTCGGCGAACGGGGCGCCCAATTCGCTCAATTTCGGCGAACGGGGCGCCCAATTCGCTCAATTTCGGCGAACGGGGCGCCCAATTCGCTCAATTTCGGCGAACGGGGCGCCCAATTCACTCAATTTCGGCGAACGGGGCGCCCAAGTGCGCCTAAGGGTGTCTCGGGTGCGTCTGAGATCATGTTTTTGCTCATCTCAATTTTTTTTTGAAAAAAACACCTTGAAAGGCCCAGATGCGCCTGGGAGCCTGTAAGGCGCGCGCCTAGGGCACATCGCTCGCCTCAGCCGTGCTGAGGCGCAGCGGGCAGCGCTTGGTGCGCCCAGCGCCTCAGGCGCACCTAGGCACACGCCTTGACAACATAGAGCACAAGGACTGTCGATGTTATGATATTGTTGATTGTTGACTTCGCATCTCACGTGATGTTACCTTTGACGAGTCTCACCCCTTTATTGTGTTCTTCGTCCCCTCGACCTCATACTCATCTGTGACTCCCTCTAATGTGCAGTTTCTCACTCTTCACATCCCACCACCTCATGTCTCCTCTTCGCTGGTATGTTCACCCTCTCTCCCCCCTTGTCGTCTCTTACACCATCTCCAGTCTCACCTTCTCACTCCTCCCATTAGCCCCCCCCCCTTCTCCCTCTGCCGCGCTAGTCGTCCCCCTTCCAAATAACTACACTCGTCATCGTCCCGTTCCCTCGTCTCCAGTTCCTCCAGACTCAGTGCATGCCTCCCCCAGCAAGTGTCTTTTGGATTAGCGTTGATATCAAGACGAGTTTGAGCGATTTGGGTTCAACTTGAAATCAAAATTTTTGAGTCGAACTCAGCGCAAAATCGACTCGAAATTGAAATTGATTTCGAGTCGAGTCAGCTCGACTCGAAATGACTCGATTCTGAGTCGACTCGAGATCGAATCGAGCTGGCTCGAAATTGATCAATTTTCTCTTTATTTCAAGTTGGCTCAAAATTAAATTGGACAACCTCTAAATTTAGCAAATGAAGCACTTAAAGCCTTCTCTCTTTTTATGTAAGTTTAAATTTTAGTGTTTTTTAATTTTAAAATAAGAATATATTAATAAATACATAATATTTTTAATAAATTCGAGCTGATTCGAATAATATTTCGAGCGATTCAGAGCTGACTCGAAATCGACTCAAAATCATATTCGAGTCAAATTGAATGGATTCAAAATGAGTCAAATCAATTTTAACAAATTACGATTCTGCTCAATGTTCGAGGGATTTTTGAGCAACTTTCGAGTTTCGAATAATATGCTCAGCCCTACGGTGGATGATTCTCATGTGCGTCGCAACCCGCCTCGTGAGAGGCATCCTCCTTACTGTCTTAGCCTTACTACACTACCGTTGGACCTACCTATCCTTTCTGCTACTGCATGTAAAACTCCAGAGCCGACTTCCTACTATGAGGCTGCCCAGATACCTGAGTAGCAGGTTGTTATGTCTGCTGCGTTGGAGGCACTTAAGAACTCATACATGGGACCTTGTTCCCCTTCCACCTAGTGTTGTTTCAATTACTTGCAAGTGGGTATTTAAGGTCTAGACTCGCTCTGATGGTTCTGTGGAGAGGTACAAGGCTTGGCTAGTTACTCGTGGGTTCCAGCAGGAACATGGAAGAGACTATGACGAGACCTTTGCTCCAGTCGCTCACATGGCTACGGTTCGTACACTTATTGCAGTTGCAGCTATTCTCCACTAGTCACTGTCTCAGCTTGACGTGAAGAATGCATTTCTTCCCAGTGATCTTCAGTAGGAGATATACATGCTTCCTTCTCCTGGTCAATCCTCTCCTTCATGCCTTGTCTACCGCTTGAGGTGAGCACGTTATGGGCTCAAGCAGGCGCCTCGCGCATGGTTGGACGTTTCAGCTCAGCCATTATAGCCGTCGGTTTCCAGCCAAGACCATATGATCTGACTCTGTTTGTGCACTCCTCTCATAATCGGACTATTTTGTTACTTTATGTGGATGATATGATTATTACTGATGATGTCCTTCTCATGCGGTCATCGTCAAACATCACCTACAACAGCAGTTTCAGATGACTGACCTTGGACAGCTGAGGTACTTCTTGGGCCTTGAGGTCAGCTCTACAGACCGCGGTTTTCAGCTCTCTCAGCGGCATTACACATCAGATCTCCAAGCTCGAGTTGCTCTTTCTGACTCTCGCACAGTGGACATCCATATGGAGCATCACCTTCAGCTGCGTCCGGATGATGGAGTTCAACTCTTTAATCCTACTCGTTACCGACACCTCGTTGGGAGTCTCGTCTACCTCACCATTACTCGGCCCAACATTGTCTATGTTGTACATGTGTTAAGTCAGTTTGTTAGTGCGCCCACCTCTATGCATTATGGGCACATGCTACAGCTCCTGCACTATCTCAAGACAACAACTTCTCGTGATATCTTCTTCTCTAACGGTAGTTCTCTACAGCTCCGTGCTTACTCGGATACTACCTGGGCTACTCATCTTGTTGACCGTCGCTTTGTCACTGATTTTTATCTTATCATGGGTTCTTCACTTATTGCATGAAAGTCCAAGAAACAGACTGATGTTTCTTGTTCCAGCACAGAGGCCAGGCTTCGGTCCATGGCTATCACCGCTAAGGATATTATTTGGCTTGTTCGCTTTTTGAGGATCTTGGTGTCACTTCTCCAGATCCCACTCCACTCTACTATGATAACGTCGGTGTCACTTAGATTATTTTAAACCCGGTGAAGAACTCACTCTCCAAGCATATTGGGGTGAATGCTTTCTTCCCATGTGAGCATTAAGGTCGTGACACTTTTGCTCCTTTTTTGTTTCTTCCGAGCAGCAGATTGAAAATTTGATGACTAAGTCGCAGACGAAGACCAGCATGCTTATAGAATGTCCAAACTCTCGGTGTATGATCCTCCGTGAGTTTGTGGGGTGTGTTAGATATAGTGTACATTCTGTATGGTAGAGTTAGGGTAGACTCACCTTGGGTGTTGTGGACACCCTCTCTTGTACATATATATATATATTACTATTGTTCATGTGAATATAATTATTCAATCCTTTATTCCTATCAATATATATATATATATTATAAAGATATACTTTTTTACACATTTGTCACCCGGTTTCAACCACAAAACCATTTAGAACCGTCCGATCAAAACTCCACCGGTCCGATCAAATTAAATCTCGCAGCCTTCTAAAACTCCAGCCCTACACTCCCCCGATAACATCTCAACCCGCTTCAGACTTCCTCCCACAGAACGGCTAAGGTATCGCGGTTTCCATAGGACACAGGCCCATTCCTCCTCCTCGCGCGTCGGATCGCAAGTTGGAAGCTCTGCTAAGGCAACGGGGTAAGCTCTCTACGCTTCTTTCTCTTCTTACCCAGCCAACTCACCCCCCAACCCTTAGATCTGCGACATCCTCTGTCTTCCCCAGGTCTGACAACCACCTCTAGTAAGGGGTTCTGCAAGCACCTCCGGTAAAGGGTCCTGCAAGCACATCGTCGTCTTCTTTCTTTCTTCTTCCTTCAGATCGGCAACTACCAAAAGGTTTCAATGCTTCTCTTTTCCTTCTTCATGCTTCAGATGTGAGACTTACTGTGTTCTAAACATCGTCGGTCGCGGGTCTTGCAACAAAAACGCCTAACAATTAGAGCTGATAATGATTGTATTTCTATAAATCATCTATTTGTAATCCCGTGAAATACATGATAGTAATGAAAATACATTTATTTGAGGTAAGTTCACGCGGAATGATTTAATTGGAGAGTTCACTCGGACGGGGGCGGGCCAATCCTGCCGCCGCGGCCGGGTACTGTCGCACGGGGAGGGCCCGTGCACTGTCACCCGTATATGTATATATATGTATATCTTTACCACTATAAAGGAAATATAAACTGATGAGTTCGAAATTATAATAACCGTCTGATTATGGATTGATAATTCTGCTACTGTCCGATCGAGCTCAATCAAACCACACACTCTCTCCACATTTTACTAGGTCTCCTAAACCCATGTGAAATTACATTTTTGCCCTTTCAATTCTAAAAAAATAAAGCAGGCCCGCCCAATATACCGTCCCGCCTGGTACAGTCCTGCCGGCCGGTCTAGCCCGATCGGTCCGGTATGGTCCTGCTTAGCCCGCCTGGAATGCCCAACTTCAAATAATTATGGTTGGGTTTTGTATTTATACTCGAAACTTCAATCCTTTTACCCGGTGTGGGACTAAATGAAATATATAATTAAAAAATAAAATGTGTGTGTGTCGCTGAGAATCGAACCGCCAACCTCCTGTTCAAAGAAACTCTCCTTAACCCTTACACCACGAGAGCATGTGTTAGACCTTCGGCGCATATTTTATTTATGACATTCAACGTTTATTAATTAAATTGTTAGCTAATACTCGGCTTAATTACATTAATCTGACTCATTTAATATTTTAGATTGTTTTACACAGCTAAATTAAATTATATTGTTTGAATAATTAATTTAAAATTATATTATTTTAATGGGGGTGGGCGAAGCCCGCCATCGCCGGCCGGGTACTGTCGCGCTTGGCCGTAGGGGCGGAACCCCGTGTCGGGCACTCGTATAAATATAGCTAGAGGATTAATGGAATGAGAGAAATGGCATCATAACAATAAGATACTGGGAAACAAACCTCTGAGGATAAACCTTTTCATCTGATAAAGCCTTATCTAGCCTCACTTCAAATGGCGTGGCATGCCAGCTAACCCTCTGATCCTGGCATTAATGTAAAAGAATTAGCTATTGTTTATGATTCTTTAATGAAAACAAATGCTTTACAAATGAAAAGTGTGTACCTCCTTATACTTGGTTGTTGAATTTGGAATTCCATTGCCATCCCATTGTCTCGGAGAGATGCGTGAAGAGTCCTCTCCACTCCAATGAGCTGCAGCAGTTCCAATAATTGGTCTATCCACACGAGGGCTGTTATCAGAATGAGATTGTTCCTCTCTGGAATCCATGGTGTTCTTGGTCTCTAATTCGAATGATCTTCGAGAGGGATCTGGGACACCAAAAACAAATTGAGTTTTGATCCTCCCAGTTCTGAAATTCTCGGATTTTGGTGGATATATAGTTCCTGGAGTTTGCAACCCATCTATCAGGTTCAGTGGAGTAGGATAGGGTGACCCTGAACCATATATAGTTCCTGGAGCTTGCATCTGACATTCGACTTCAGGGGATATATCTGATTCCTCGACTCTTGTGTTTTTCTCAACTGTAGAATTCTGAAATCGCACCACTTTCTTTATAGTGTCATCAGTCTCTTCACGTTGACAGCTAAATGTTAAGATAATAAAATTTAGATTTACATAGTCCTAAATAGAAAGGCAAATTTTGGTTATGCTTGGTTTGAAGCAAATAAAGGAGACTATAAAGAGCAAATGAAAACTGAAATGGAAAAAAAATTGAACTGAATTACTTTTCACTCACCTGCTTGGTTGAGGAAAAATTGAGTGACAAATAGTCTTCTTCTTTGATTGACGAGAAATTGAAGGACAAAGTATCCTTCATAGTTTTTTCACTAGGGTGAGGTAGGAATTTGTCAATGGAAATTGAATTTATCCACATTTCCCAGATATATTAAATTACCAATTAGTTAAATTGGGATGAAAGGTCCAATAGGACCAATACAATATTCCGATATAAAAGGTTTTGCATCCTCTACAATTCCTTCAAACCAAGCATAACAAAAAAATTGGCAGGTATCAAATTCTTAGGAAATGTTCACTTTTAGGAAATGATCCAAATTTCACACCTTTTGGGTTTCACTTCTTCGAAAGTTACGATTTCAGGAGCCTTTGTAGGAAAATCATCAGTGCTATCAAGCTGTTGATCCCAATTGATTGTTTTGCAACATGGATCGGAAGCTACTGATTGCAAAACTGATGCTTTGCGAATTTCAATAGGAGTTTCAAGTATAGCGCCACAAGTCTTGAGGAATTTTGCCTGTGTTAAAATCCACCACAGAGATTTCTGTCAATAAGTATGTTAAAAAGGGTTGGTAAATTATCTGTACTTTTTAAGAAACAACTATAAATTCGTATCATGTCTGACAATCACTTGTGGAACGAACTTCATTTTAAATGATACTAATTTGCACCACCAAGCTCCAAATCAAAGGCACAGATGACAACAACAAAGACAACTGACAAGGTTTCGGAAAGAAGTACACCTATAAATACTTCTAGAATACTATGATACTAATGTGCAAAAGATTCATTTTTTTTCATGCATACAAGGTTTCTTAAAAGGAAGTGCTGCCCCTGATGACTCATTTTGGAGCAGCAAGCAATGACTCAAAGTTTCTTTTGGGGTCTTAATGCTATAAATTCTTGTAGAATACTATGATACTATAAATTCTTTTAGAATATATTTCTGTTCATCATTATTAGCGTGAGCGCATCGATTACATTACGTAATTGGCGCAGTTAACTTTTGGCTCTTAATGTTGTGTGGCATTAGGTATTAAATTCAACGAACATGTCACCTGAATAGTGACTTGAGCCTCGCGGCCTTTCCTTTGCAAGTATGAATATGAAATGTGCCTATTTCGGGACTTCATTGGAGATAGCGGTGGAGGCGGAGATACTAGGAGGGACGAGCTCAACCTGGGGAGACGAAGAAGGGGAGCCGTGCTCAAACCTAACCCTAAAAATGGGGGATGAAGAGAACTAGAAAGAGGGAAGAGCTTGAGAGAGAATGAGAAATTGATTTCATTCTTTGATATCTCATACAAGACCTAAGGAGGCCTATATATAGGACACATGACATGGGCGTAAATACCCCATATAAAGAAAATGTGTGAAACATTAAAACACTAAGACGATAATAATCCATAACCATAACTCAACTTAATACGACTCGACTCATACAACTAGATTCATACATTCAACTAATACAACTCGAATCAATATTTAAAGGCTCATAATAATATAACCTCTAGATATCTGACAGTGTAGGGCTCCTATGGAGAAGAAAGATAGTGTTGTAAGTGAAATGCGACGATGAGAAGCAACGTCGCAAATTGGAGAACGGCCAGCGAAAGGATGAATCTAGAGGGGTCGGGGCCGACAGAGCAGAGGCTGCGGGATGGAGACGGCAGGGGCTAGTGGAGGCGACGATTCCAGTGGTGTAACTGTTGGGTGGAATCCACTGGTGGCAATGGTCGAGCGATAAGATTTGCGAAGAGCGGTGGAGCTCCTTTGGGCTTTGGTGGTTGTGGTGATTGCGCTAGTGGGATGGATGGCTGCGTCGGTGGGATCAGCGATAGGAAGGTGGAAGTTGCATCAAGAGGTATCCCGTCGTGTTCAACAATGGCATGGGTGGCAGTGATGCAATCAACAGCCTCAATGGATCAATCATAGGCATCAGTGGGACAGGGCACGCTGGAATGGATGGTTGCAATGGTGGAATCGATGGAACCAAGCCTCCGAAGTAGACTCGGTCAATGCGGGCGATGAAGCGTGTAAGGGTGTCGTCAAAGGACGTCGATATATCGAATAGCATTGAACGGAGGGCGCCCTCCTCGACAGCACTTATCTTCATGCCGAAAAAATAATTAAACAAGTAATCCCTAAAGAAGGTTAAACCCGTTAATTAAGTGCTGGAGGAAAAGGTTGGTTGGAGGTTCCCTAAAAATGCGTGGGTTGGGACTCTGTCAATTGCACGGGGCTCAAAACAAGAAAAGGGGCACAGGGTTCGAAGTTCAGATCGATATCTAGAAAGTGTCGTCATCCCCAGCAGAAGCGGAATGATCAAAATCGACCGAGGAAGGTCTACATGGTGCGAGTGCGGGGGCCGTGGTTGCTGGAAGAGGAGAGTACGCTAGAAGAAGTTGTGGAATGAGCGGGATCTCTCTGGGTCAACGTTAGAGACTTGCACACAAGAAGAAGTTGATGTCGTGGAAGCACCCTTATGGCCTCTATGGTTAGGGTTGCATAATCGGTTGGAGGTGGATGAGGCTGATGCGGCAACGAACGACCTAGATCGCTTGCACGATGTTGTTATGATTCTAGCAAGTGCTGCTAGAAGGATACCGAGACGAAAGAGACAGAGGTATCGGGTGTTGATTGCAGCAGGGGAAAAAGGAGGATTAATCACTCAAAAGGACGGCGTGCGACACAGAAGATGCGTCAGAAAACTGGAAATGAAAGCGGCACGATCGACAGATGCGCTAGAAGACGTTGAAGCACAGGGACCCTTTACCCGTGTGTGGACTTGTTTTCGTTAGCTCTGATACCATGTTTGATATGTGCCTATTTCGGGACTTCGCCGTAGGTGGCGGTTGAGGCGGAGATAATAGGGGGAGTCGAGTTCAACCTGCAGAGAAAGTGACGGGAGAGGAAGAAGGGGAGTCGTGCTCAACCCTAACCCTAGAAATGAGAGACGAAGAGAACCGGAGAGAGGGAAGAGCTTGAGAGAAAAAGAGAAGTTGATTTCATTCTTTGATATCTCATACAAGACCTAAAGGGGCTTATATATAGGACCCTGATGACACGAGCGTAAATACAAAATATAAAGAAAATGAGTGAAACATTAAAATACTAAGACACTAATAACCCGTAACCACAATTCGACTCAATACCTAAAGCTCATATAATATAACCACTAGATAACTGACGGGGTAGGACTCCTAATAGAATACTTTTAGAATCAGTGCCCTCCTCACCATCCATAAAACGTCCTTCAAAAATCCCAACTTTTAGCCCCCAACTTTGATATTCAGATTATTGAGTTTTATAGAGGGCAGGTACATACTACAGAACGATACAACCAACAGAAGGAAGAAATAGAACGACTTTACAATCAAGGTTGTTTGGTTCTCCAAAGAGAAATCCAAAATCCATAGACCACTCAAACATCATTATGAGAAACACAATGCTCTTAATGTGTTCAAAATATTGTTCTGTATTTTCCCCAATTTTGCATCAGAATATGACAGTACCCTGAGCGTAAATCAAACTTCAAAATATTGTTCATATGCAATCCATGTGGACGTTCAATAGTTCACCTACTATTGGAATTAGGAAACAATCAAAGATTTGAGTGTTGATAGATCAATAATAAACACAGAAACTTCATGTGCGAGTAGCGTCTTTCTTTTATACAAGTAAAACTGGTGAGTTTATTTCAATCTTTTTTTATATAGTGAAGGTATTAGTGACGTTGGACTTCTATGGCTTCACTATTAGATTTGATAGTTCATTTGATGGTTTAAGGTTTCTTTATTGGTAGTAGAATGGCTGGTCCATAGAACACATCTTCAAATTTTGATGCGTGTGTGAAACGTTGTATTTGTGGGAGATGGGGCAATAAAGGGTGCTGTGATCGAATCTTGATGAATGAGTTTATGAAGTTAATTGGTGGTGATCGTTCCCAACATATATATAACGTCCTAAAATTGTACCAGTTTATTTTCTCAAGTATATTTGTGGTCATTAAGTAGTCTGTTGCAATGGGTCATATTTGTTCAAGCCATTGGACTCTAAGGCTCTGTTTGAGACGGTGGTAGAAGTTCTATTCTCACTGCCACCAGTATTTTATAGGTGTAATGCTTCTCAGTGGTGAGACAAGTGTTTGTGTCAAAAAGTATTTTTTGATTTTTTTTGGAAAGCGGTGAACCATCCTACTTTCAAAAAAGCTAAAATAAGCTTTTTGTTTTCATACATCTCTTTTCGTAGCCCTGAGAACAATTCCGACCCCTCCTGGACAGCACCTGGGTGGTGGACAGTGGACTGAAGGGTTGCAAGGGAGTTACCGGCTAATTGGGAGGATAGGGGACTTGATTTGGTTGTGAAGAGAGGGTGGACGTGAGGAATGGGAGAGGGAAGTGGAGGGAGTGGAGTATCAAGTATGAGAGGTAATGAGAAGTTTAAGGAGGTGGGCTTAAATTTTAGGAATTGGTTATAATTGGGTAGTGGAGTAGTGAAGAGTTGGTTAGGTAGTGGGGGAGATGGTAGGACGGTGGTGGCAGATCAGAGGTGGCCGGAGGGGATCACCGGAGGTGTTTGTGGTGGTGGTTGGGGTGATTTTTGACGATCGCCGAAAAACTGAAAATGAAGGGAATTTAAGTGAAGACGGTGGAGTTTTTTGAGGAGATAGTGGAGGCTTGAAGAAGGTGACAGGAAGTGGTTTCCGTCAATCATCGGAAAACTGAAAGAAGAGGGGAAATTAAATGGTGGTGAGTTAGGAATTTTTTGGGGGGTGGTGGTTGCTTGAGGGAGGTGGCTGGTTGGGAGGGGAATGTGGAGGGGGTTGAGTGGGAGGCCGGCTGGAGGTTGTGGGAAATGGATGAAGGTGGTCGGTCGTTGGTGGTGGGTTGGGGAGGTGGTTAGCTGGTTATTGTGGGAGAGGGAAGGAGATGGCCAGCTAGTGAAAGCGGTGAGGGGGGTGAGGTAAGAAAGGAAGTGGTCGACTGAGAGAAGAGGGGAGAGGACTAGCATCCAAATTTTGCACTTGGATTTCCAGCTTCGGCACCGGGAGATCAAAAGACGGTTTTCTTTTCAATAGACATTCATGGGGCCTTGTACCCTTATTTATAGACTATGGAGGGATAACGAACAGTCATGATCATCCGTTCGTTGTAACCCCAAAATACACAAATAAAATGAAAAAAATACAAATAACATAAAATATTTTGTTTGGCGTTCCGCTCTTGATGAGTAGTCTTGATCGTTACTGGGTATGTGGTCGGCATGAGTACCCTCACGGGTCGTGTGACATGAACCTCATCACAATGTCTTGTGACTATTATAAAAAGGTCTAAGTTGAAGTTGAACTTAATTGTCATTGAGGTTTGTGCACAAAATTTGAGTGCAAGGTAATCATTCTACATTGCCAACCTGAACTTAGAAGCCTACTAAGATTTTGATTGATAGTTGAAGGAATCTAATCATCTGAGAGGTTATGAAACTGGTAGTTGAAGGCATCTGTTAATATTTATATAACTTGATTTGTTATGTGCCCAATGAGACGCAAAGATTTGGCTAATCTTTGTCCAGAGAGGGCATCATAATTGTTCTCAGGTTGGGATTGGTTTGCCGGTGGCATGTCTATAATTCATTCCTATGCACTTCAAGGTCCTCTTGAGTGTCTTTCAAGAAGACTAGGGCAATTTCCTTTGCAGTTATGTTAAATACTAAATATTTCATCATATAGTTGTACAATTGTCTCAACAATTTTGAGATTTCGCGGGGGATAATCTCTTAATGGTAAGCGGTAAACCATTTGGGTGGCAAGGATTTTATGTAAAAAGGTCATTTTGGTGTGATTGGTAGACAATTTAAGTTGTGATTATGATAGTACCATGGTATAAAAGGTATATCATCTTCCAAGATCTAGGCTCCATTTGTTTGGGCGTTTCGTTGCTCCGTTTTGAGCAAACGCCGCCGGAAGGAGGAAAAACAAATGAACCTCCGGCGGCGTTTGCTCCATTTCCACCCGCCCCCCTTGAGAAACGCCCCCAAAAAGCTCCGTTTGGAGCAGCCACCTCCCCCCTCCGGTTCGAACACTCCGTTTCCACCCGCCGGATCGACCCGCCACCGCCGAACCAAATGAAGCCCTAGTCTACGAAAAGGCACAATAGATGATAGGGCGTCATGAAAGTTGAGTGTACGCTGAGTAATCACGGAGCCATGAACTTTTCCTATTTAAGACGTGATATATAAGTGCTTGTGGTAAAATTATAGTAGAGACTTGATTCCTTGCTCAAGAGCTCACTGCATGTTGCCAGATAATCTAGTATTGATAAAGTTTTAATGAGTTTGCTAAGTTTCCATTTTGTATGTATGGTGGACTGAGGCAAAGTGCAAATCAGTTCCTATTTGCTCGCAGAATTCCATCAAGCCCAGGCTCATAAACTGAGGGCTGTAGTTGGTGAAATTTTTCCCAAATGAAATTCTCCACAATCTGTGTGGTTGTCTTCACCAAAGCAATCGTCTTGATCCACATGGAGAAGTAATCGATCATGACAAGGATGAATTTTCACTAGCCAGTAGCCGCTGGCTCGAGGGAAGGGTTTGAGAAAATTAATGCCCTAGAAGGCAAACGACCAGGGAATCGTGATGGATCTCAAATGTTGAGCCGGCTGGAGTTGAAGAGGCGTGTATAATTGACATTTCTAGCATTTCTAGGCGAACTCCTTGGCATCCTTTCAGTAGTCGTCCAAAAGTATCCCTGTCTTAGCACCCACTTCTCCAGCGTGCAACTCTCAGAGAGACTACTCCCGCATTCCCCTGCATGAATCTCTTCTAGCAGTCGTCATACTTCCGCCTACGTGATGCACCTGACTAAAGGTTCGGAGAGGTTTTTTTGAGGGTCGTGAATCGATATCCATCAACTCCCCTTCCTCAATGGATGGTCGGAACAACTCCATCAGAGTCCCTCCAATCTTCAGACCGTACTTTGCAAGCCAATAAGTAGCACCGTTTTCGAACCTCAGAGCGTACTGGATATTGACAGATCGAACGTCCCAATCAACTCCTTTACTCTCGCTAGATACAAGTGTAACATCAATTCTCAGACTTCAAACTCCCGATGGACCTGGGATACAACTACCAAGGAATCTATGTGAGATTGAACATCTTGTACCCCTAGCTCTTGGGCCATCGGTAGACCGACGATCAGGTCTTCATATTTTACTTAGTTCGTCACCGGGAAGTGAAACTCCGCTGCCAGCTCAATCTCGGTTCTGCTTGGGATAACTATAATGATTCCAGCGCCACGATAATTCCATCCAGAAGCTCCATCGTCAAATAAGGTGCAGGGTATCGACACTGTCAGGTTCTCCCAAGCTCGACATCTGTAGTAAAGTTAGCCAAAAAATCGGCCACTGGATGAGCTTCGATAGCCATTCGAGCAGGTATATGATGTAAAATTCCTCAAGCTCTACCAAGCATTTGGCAAGCCTTCCTGAATGTTCAACTCTGTCCAACATATTCCGCAAGGGGTGATCGGTCACCACTTTGATGGTATGCACCTAAAAGTAAGGTCTAAGCCTTCGAGACGAGATGATTAGCGCATAGGCCAACTTCTCTAGAATTAGGTGTCTGAGCTACGCCTTCCTCAGGACCCTACTGACGTAATAGATCGACATTTGTCAAGCTTCTTTCTCCCGAATCAGGACTGAGCTCACGACCTCCGCTCCAACTCCTAAGTACAGGAAAATATCCTCCTCAATGTCAGGCATGTCCATTGCGCTCCTTGTGAAGACATCGATGTTGTTTTGCATGTAGGACACCAGCTCCTCCTTGTCCCCTTCTAACAACTACTTGCCACTTCCAGGCGTGTCGTCCCCTATAAGATCTTATCCATCGCCTCTGCTTCCTCCTTCCAAGTAACCATGTTAACAATGTCTAGGTAGCTGATGTGACCCGAAACCTAGGGCTGTAGTTTTCAAAAAAAAAATTGCGACCTATTTAAAATTAATGTGCCGTGGAGGACTTTGCGGGCTATTTCTAACGACCAAAGTGTCACAAACACTCGCAAAACTACCGCGCGATTGTAGCGACATCACAAGTCATAATTCCACAGACGTAGAAATATCGTGGTGGCATGCACGTGCTTGGAAATAAACGATAATGAGGAGATGAGATTAGTAGGGCAAGCTCATAATAATCAACTACTCATTTATAATATAGCCATTAAAATTTACTAAAGATTGCAAGTGAGGAAGATTAGGGGTATACCATAGGGCTCGGGTTCGGGCACGACGGCGGCTGGAGAAGCTTCAGGCGGCGGAAATGGCGGTGACTGCCATTGAAGCTTCACGGGAAGCAGGCCAGAGCTCTGGAGGTAAGCAATGGGTGCTGGAACAGGGTGCTGGATCGACGGGAAGTGGGGGAAATCGCCGGAGGTTCCCAGATCCCGCCGGAGGGAGGGACAGCGAGGTCGACGACGCCCTAAGAGAGCTTTGGCGCCATCGTCGATGGCAGACGGAGCTTCAGGAATCGGCTTTGTCGGGGAAGAGGAACACAGGAGCTTCAGGCGGCAGTAATGACGGTGGGAGAGGGTTTCCCTGGTGGCGCCAAGATGGAGCGGAGTGCCGGACGGCGCGGGCTGGGTCGCCGGAGGCGCTGACGGGAAGAGGAGATGCGGAAAGGAGATGGTGTCGGGCTTTCGTCGAGCAGGCACAGTAGGTCGAGGCAGTACGGCGCTGGATCGAACCGGACAAATCAATATGATTGTTCAGTTCAATTCAAGCTGCCCTAGGGTTAAGGGAGGGTTTTGCTTTTAAGGAGGGAATTTAGGGTTAGGAGTTAAATGGGCTTGGGTGGTGGGCTTTTCAAATGGGCTTTGAAGGGGAATTCTCATAGTGGCAGCAAACAAATTGGAATGGGCTGACTTGTCTTTATTTAATAAAAACACATTTGAAAAATAGGAATGGGGCAAGACTTGGGTATTTCCATTTAGACAAAATATGACAAATAGTTAATTAATTTGAGCTTGCCCTAATTAACCTATCTCTAAATTACCGGACCTATGCATTTAGGGTCCTGTTGGCCGGTCACACCAACGTGCCAAACAAAAATTTGCGCGAACAATATACGCGATACAAAATTACAAAAAAAATGCGCAAAAACGTGCGCTACAATAATTAAAGATATGCGCGATAAAAATAATAAAAACGAGGCGACGCGGTTACATCAGTAGCACTCTCGGGACACCTTTGGGTCATTGCGGATTCGAATCTCTATCCCACCAATGTTATATTCCATACATTGATGATACGAGAAGGCCACGGATTGGAATGCATTGAGTAGGAGATGTCGAAGATGACATTATAACTACTTGGCGCATCCACAATGATACACCGACAGGTATTTATGGTTCCCCCGAGGGTGACTACCAGTTCTACTCCTCCTTCTACCTCCTTATTCTCCCCGGAGAATCCGACAACGAACCATTTGAGGCCTTCACTCTCACCGCCTTCACCGTTATTGCTTTGAAAGCCTTCTTGAATAGCACATTCACGGAACTCCTATTGTCCACCAGGATTCTTGGTACCGTGAAGTTCTCTACGGCCGCCTTGATGACCATGAAATTATGGAAGGGATTGTCATGGTTGGGCATGTCCTCCGCGGGGAACACAGTTTATCCAATCGAGGAGAATAGCTTGTGACGTTGATGTAACACTCCTTCGGTACACGACATGTAAACTCGCCTTCCACCCGATGAAACCCTTAATAGGATGCAAGGCCTCACCTCTGTTGTTACTACGCTCCACCAACCCTGCGACCTTCCCAACATTGTGCGAACGCCATCGTCTCACGAGGGGATGATGTTACGCCTTCTCTAGTCACATTCCTCTATGGCGAGTTGCGATGATGTTTCCGCTTTGGTCAGTTGCGGCGATCTAGCCCGAAATGTTGAGGCCCTCAAGTCGGGCTCCACAACGGTCTCGTGGCTGCTTGAAACCTACAATTAGGTCATTGGGGTTCATGCATGTCCCTGGTCTTCTAAACTCTCCTCCCAGCCTTCTAGCCTCATCATACCTTCTAGTCTACTATGGGGAATTTCCTTTGATTTGATGGAAGAAAGCACGGGTAAAGACAACCCCTTAAAAAGAAGATAGTCCAAACAAAGAATAAAATAAGATAAAGAAGGCAAATTCAAAGAGACAGAGCTAGAATGAAAGGTGAGAAAACGTCAGCGATCAACGATCGCTGACTGGAGTCTATTGAACGAAAGACTAGTGCTCAGCGAGGCAGCATCCAGTCGCTTAACGATCAAAGATGTTGTGATCAACAACAGAAGACTAAGCCTCAACTCAGCATTAGGCAACTGAAGATTGAACCGTGGCTCAGTAATCAGCTTACGCAGATGACCGTTGAAGAACAGAGACGTTATGGATTCAAAAATACAAATTCCAAGGTAGCAATCCTTTTGAAACTTGTTATAGAAAGAAGTAATGGCAGAGGAAGAAAATATCTAGATATATATTCTCAGGAGAAAACGAAAAAAAAAGAGTCCCCTCCTCTCTCTCTCAATGTATCTCTTTCACATATAACTAATCCCCTTTCTTCTGGGATAAAAAAATCACCATTTTCTGCGTGATAAATCTGTTTGATCTAAAGCATTTATTTATAAAGGATTTCTGATCTCTCCCCGTAAAAGAGATTACTATGATTGGATCACCAGAACCAAGATCCATCATGCTGTATTGATTGGATCACCCGAACCAAGATCCACTGGGTTTCGTCGGCTGCAGAGGAATAGGACGAAATTTGGTTTGCGTCTCAAGGCGGAAAAAATTCGTCGTCTTGTTCGTGAGACAGTGTGTGCCCGCGTATTATGGAAGAGAGGACGTACCCAGTTGGTGGGGAACCTCTATAAAATTATCTGTCATCTGGGTTTTTTTTTATTCTCTGTTTTCTTTGATTGTGTTGTCTTTTGATCCATTTCTATCTCTACTTATATGCTTAGTATATTAGTCAATCCAACATCTTGTGAAACAGTAATATTAAGATCCATTCATTATTCCGCACTCTTTCATTTACGCTACGGCCCATAGCTCCTCCGACCTGTTCAACTGGGTTAGCGAGGCCAAGAAACCGCGGTTGGTGGCCTCTCCATCAAAGAATCGATTAGAACGACTGATGAGGTATTCAAAAGAGATGGGAGAGTCGCAGCTGACCTCCAGCTTGAACAAACTTTCCTGCAACCCTTGCATCAGGGCCAGTTGCAGGGTGTATTCATTCACCACTTGGATATCCATTACTTCTTCCTAGAAGCGGTAGGTGTAGCTTCCCAGTAATTCTTGCGCTCCTTGCATGATCAAGAAGAGCGCAAGTGGACCCTTCTTCCTCCTCTTAAACATGGTAAACCGTAACATCGGCTGACAGCGAAGGTCATCAAAGCAATAGATGAAGCTCATCGTCAACTGGTGGAAACAGTCACGAGCCTTCCCCTTGAAGGTAATCGTGAAAAACCTGCACTTAAAAATGCCAGTCATATTACGAATGGCATTAAACCACTAGAGGTGTTATAGCGAATCATCCTTCCCGAAGTAGTAGTTGAGTGTTGGCTCGCAGAAATTTTTTGGCACGTGCATAATCATGACCTGCTTGTGCGTGTTAGCGACGTGGCCGGAAGCGCTCATGCTCAAATTCATGGAGTTGCAAGGTCGTGACGGCTGCAATATGAATTCGCTCTTGCAGAAACCGCACCTCGTCCTCGGTAGCGGGTTCCTTTCAGCTCACTGAGAGGGTTCAGGCGTGTATGAAGAGGTGAGCACATGGGGCGAGGTTGTCGTGACTTCAATTTGGAGAGCCAAATGGTTGCGCAGGTCTCTTCAATCATCCGCCCGAAGTCCGAAAAGTTACTTGGCGTGATGAAGTCTCGTGGTGCTCCCGAACCGTTCTGATCTGTCTCCGGCCCGTCGTGCACCATGCCACTTCTCCCAAGGTGTTTCCTCTTTCGACCAAGGTCCGCGTTCACCAGCATATAGGCGTTGGAACCGCGATCCAGACTTACAAAATTCATATTGAAGGGATGACCAAAGGTTACTTGCCTCATGATTAGCAAGCACAGACATGAAACAAGCTCGAGAGGGATCGAGAGCTTGTACTGTCTATAAATACAATCCACAAGCTGCGGCTTGTAGGTTCCACTGCACACTCAGAGTTGTATTGGAACTCCCCCTACCAAACGAAAACCGAGTAAGGTTCGGAGAAGAGGCATATGAGTCCACTAATTGTAAGCAAGTAATTTTGTGGGTCGTCTGTGCTAGCTCTACCTCGTATCCCTGGGTCATATTTATAGGCAGTTGAGACCAGTTGGAGGGGTACCCAATTTTCAGCGGATGAACCCCATCGACCTATGAACCCAATCAGATCACAGACGAGGCCAGGAAAGCTGATGGATAGAAGGAGCAAGTTGTTGTAGCCCAAGGGAAGTTGCTGACGAACTGTAGAAGAGGGAAAGAAAAGCTCCCAGCAAGTTCCTAGCGAGTTGTGTGGGACCTCAGTACAGTTGTCCTCTAGTCAATGGTCAACTCTCTGACATTCCATGATACTTGGTGAATAATGGTTGTACACCTTGGATTAGGTATAGATTGACTGTGGTTTACAGGAGTTTTCCTGTGACGACACTCTTGGCTAAGCAACGTTGGTCATGTATATTTTTGATAGCCTATTTCTGCTTTATTTGGGGTTTTAAATGGTAACTACAGTAAATTGGATTTTGTGTAGATTGGCTTTGGTTTGCGCGAGTGTAACAGCTTGAGAGCCACGTGTCCCGTGAGTTGTCAGCCGATGGATATTTCTATTAAGTTTCTTTATCATTGTAATTAGAGGATTTGTCCTCTATAAATAGTACTAATGGCTTGTAATAGAGATCAAGAAGAAATGAATGAATAAAGTTTTTACAGTTTTTGTCTTCGTTTCTCGAGCTCCTTCTTCTCTCCCACCTTCTGCCAACGCCTGGCCTTTCTTCCTCTCCCTTACCTCCGGCCAACTCCCTCTAGGTCATTCCCTCTTCTTCCCTTATTTTCTAATATCTTAGACATTATCTTGTTACATTGGTGCTCTCGTCCCGAGCTCTCCTCCAATTTCCTTCTCCTCAAGATCTGTCGCCTGTCCTTCTACCCAAGATCCACCACCACCACAGGCCTATGGCTTGAAGCAGCGACTCCAGTTTTTCATTAGCCACCACCGTCGGCATCTTCCTCCTCTACCACCACCAGTTTCTTCTTCATCTGCCACCGCCGGTTTGAAACAGGGTCATCCATGTTTACGCAAGATCTGCCACCGCGAGCAACCTCAGATCCGCCGCTGCACCGCCTACGCCGTTGCACCGCCTCCGCCGCTACACCATCTCGGCCGCTGTGCCTCCACTGCCGCTACGCCGCCGCCACCGACCGCCACCTACGTTGTTGTGCCGCCTCCATCGCTCGCCTCCTCCCCCATTGTGCCATGATCTCATATGAAATCAAGAACGTTGCAAGAAAGACGAATATTATCTAGACGGAGCAGATCTTGCAACTCCTAAACTGTGGACTGACAACGCATTACTTCAATACCACCACCTCTCGTCTGTGATCTCATTCTTTCAAAATGGTGGGTGACCTCAAAGCCATGTTTGCTCGCATGGATGATAAATTACAACGTCATCGTGACGACATGAACGGACGATTCAATCAACTCCTACAAATCCTAGTGGATTCCCAGGAACGAATGTACGCAGTCTTCATAAATATTTACTCAGACTCGTCGTTGGTGACAAAACAATCGGAGAAAGAACAATTAGTTCAAGAGCAGATCTCGACAATCATCAATTCAGCGTCAACAATAACAGAAGATATTCGCCATACAGTTCTTGAACAGAACACAACCGTCGAGCCATCTATTATTCACCATATAGTTCTTGAAAAGATCAACTCAACCTCCGAGCCACGGATGTAAGTTGAATATGATTTTGTGTTGCCATCTAGCGCTACCAAAATAAAGAGCGACTACGATGTTGTCTTAGACGAAATCTATTCAGAGCAATATGCCGTAAAACCAATGTCTGCAACAGAGTTCGTGACAACAGAGTTCGCGACAACAAAGTTCAATGAAACAAAGTTCGCTATGAACAAAACATCAAAAAGTTTGGTGTTTGATCCTGGCGGAATTAGTTTCATATATGGTGACCAAGACATGCATTGCTATATGAATGGGCGGCCTATGTTTTTTAGTGATGATCAAATGACGAGGACGTCGTTTTCAAACGGCGAATGCAATGTAACAGCTTGAAAGCCACGTGTCCCATGAGCTGCCAGCCAATGACTATTTAAGTTTCTTTATCATTGTAACTAGAGGATCTGTCCTCTATAAATACTTAAATAGTACTAATGGCTTGTAATAGAGATTAAGAAGAAATGAATGAATAAAGTTTTTACCGTTTTCGTCTTCGTTTCCCGAGCCCCTTCTTCTCTCCCACCTTCGGCCACCGCCCGGCCTTTCTTCCTCTCCCTCACCTTCGGCCAAATCCCTCTAGGTCATTCCCCCTTCTTACCTTATTTTTTAATATCTTCAACATTATCTTGTTACAGCGAGACTGCTTGGGTCGACGTTCTTGGTTGGACGATGTTGGCCACGTGTCCTTTTGTCCAACTTATTATCTTCCCAATCGCGTACTTGCGCATATGGGATTTTCTAATATCTTCCTCTTTTTTACGTGGGTTGTTTGTAAGGTTTATCTTCATATCCCTCTTTGGCATTCTGTACCCAGGCTCAAGTGCTTGGCTTGGTGAGTTGGAGTACAAAGTTCAATACCAGATTACCTAGTCTGAGATTCCTAGTGGCAAGTATGTCGCTCAACGGCGACTTCGATCTTATTTTTATGCTTCCTTCAAGTGCGAAATGTGCAGTCTTCTGGAGGACCATTACATGTTGTGCAAATTAATGTATGTGGATGTGGTGCATTAAATCCGAGGTCAATTAACCTATTAGTTTCTTAGATCAGAGGGTCGATATGATGTTTCAATGTCACATGTCTATTCTTTTGGGATCCATTCATTTGGATGGAATTCAAATTTACTTTAAGAGTTGAGATCAATTCTATTTCCCATAGGAATTGGAAACTATTTGGATTTCAATTATCTTGTTCAGTGAGAGAATGAATTTGAACATACAGAAATGGAATTAGTCTATTATATTAATTCAATGATAACTGTTGGTGATCTGGTAATTGAATCAAAGAACTGTCAGCACAAGCTATCTTGGGATGATAAAGTGAGGATTTTTTTCAAACTATACAAGGGCAATTCGAGAACTTTTGTTTTTTTTCCAACGACGGTGATCCAAGGGAATTTGCACGCGATCTAGAAATCAAAATGATGAACCATTACGATTGAGTAGCCTCAGAATAATGAGAAGAAGCTTCACCAAAAAAATTTGATGATGATTTGGTCAGTAATCTAGATGATCAACAAGGAATGCCCCACTCACCTCTTGTCTTAGTTTATCGTAATCAGTATCATCCGCGTCAAAATTCTCTTCGAGATTCTCCAATCCTGCTTTATCACATGGAGAATTTTTCCCTTTCAACAATCAAAAAACAAGAATATCAGTCTAGTTTATCAAAATTCACTGCCTCAATGCTAAACATTCTACATATTCAGATCAATTACATGTCTGGATTACCTTCACATGAACCCACGGAAGCATATTGCTTCCTGTCAGACAACACTTCCTAAAAAAAAATAGATCAATGAGAAATTTGCTGAATGAGTATAGATAAACACTATCACAAATGATTTCATCCTACCTTCTTCTTCCAGGAGCAGGAATTAGAGAACAGATGACATCTCCGGCTGCGGTCGTCTTTGATCCTGAAGCACCCCAAAAAGCATCCCATTTCTGTCGATCTCCGGCGGAAACCCTAGTTCCGGAGCACAAGATGCGCTCAGGTCGCCGAGAGAAGCTTTCGAAGGGGGAAATGGATTGCTGGGATTTAGGGTTTCGACCTGTCGTCGACTCGTCGTCGTCTTCTTCTTCTCCGCTGCGCAGTTCTGATTTTTGAAATTTGAAATTGCCTCCGAATTAAAGATAAATAAAATATGCAGGAGTCAGAGGGGAAAACGGGAATAATGGAGCTGCTGCGATGTACCATGTGAACCAACTGCTGTGAACCGGACCGGCTTATAGGCTAGAGCCACTCCTCTTCTTCCACGTGTCCAGTGAGTGGAATCGTCGTGGATTAGGAATCTGCTGAGATTATCAACATTTAATGGGAATCATTATAATTATAATTATTCATAATTAATTATAATTACTGAGCATTATTGTACGTTTTCTTAAGAGAGTTTCAAAATGTGCTTAGATTACTAAAATGAACTTTATAGCACGGGAAAATGCGGGTCCCGGATTGGAACTAATTTATTTAATTAAAGTAATTATTTAATTTATTTAGCTTAGCTAATATATTTAATTATATAATTATCGTATATGTAATTTATTCAATCCTAATAAAAATATTAAATATGAGGGCTTTAAATTATCTAATTATTGAAATTTCCAAAAAATAATAGGCGATTGTTAATCGCAACCGGTTATTGGCTAGTCACACCCAAAATCTCCTAATTTTTCGCGCTTTTTCGAAATAGGTCTTGTGCATGCAATTTCAGAAAAAGTGTTCAACATGAAAGCGTTAGATCTGGACGAGATCTACAACTTTCTTGTTGAACATTTTTCCTGAAATTGCATGTACAAGGCGTATTTCTGAAATTGCACTTTTGTGTTGAGCACTTTTCCTAAAATTGCATGTACAAGACGTATTTCGAAAAGACGCAAAAAATTACGAGATTTTAGGGTGTGACTAGTCAATAACGGTTGCGATTAACAATCGCCAAATAATATTACATATTAAAATTTTACATTGCACAATTATATTCGTCATTCTTAATAAAAATAATAAATTTATCAAAAAGATAATAATACAATTATTTTTATTTATTATAAAAAATATTGAATATGAAGAATAAAAATATGTAATAATATTTTTGTAATATACGCAATGCTGGAAGAAAAAAAACTAATCTACTTGATTTAGATACTTAATGTCATCAGTTATTAAAATATTATTAAATATCAAATTTATATTAAAGATCAAACTCTGATTTAAATAATATTAAATATATAAAATAAAAATATGTAATTATGTTGAAGTTGCATGAATAATATTTAAAAAGACAGTCAAATCTGCTTATTTTCTAATGAAAATAATATTAAGTATAAAAAATTTATATTATATGGTTATTATAATTTTTAATGGATTAAATATGAAGAATATTAGAAATATGTAATTTTGTTAAAATAGCATGAACAAACAAATAATATAATATACTATAATAAGTTCCCATGACAGTATATTTATTTGATTTCTCAAAATGCCTACAAACATGTGAATTATATACATATAATAATTTTAAAAGAAGTTGGATTTCTTATTTTCTTAGTTTGTAACTAAAGGAAGATCATTTTAAAATGCAAATTAAATGTTTATCTTATTTAGTACGAGTGATAATGCACGGGAGGCCTCCTGTGCCTTGCGCGCGCAACAGTGTTTGGCCTGTTTCCGGCAGGCTTCCCCCACTCCCGACATGCTTCGTACGTCTCTGATAGTTCTTAATATTTATTTTTTCGTATCATATAATTTTTAAAATTATTTAAAATTAAAAATATATAAAAATAATATATTTATATTTTTTTTTGTAAAATATTTTAATTATTTTTTCTTAAAGATGGAAAAATTGGTTGCTTTCAAGAAGACAGTTATGAAATAACTAGTTGATGACTCTTATGTTGATCATAATATCTCATGGGAGTTATGTTTTCACATTTAAGAATAAGTGGAAAGAACATACTTAGAGTATCAAAAGATCGTACGCTCCCAAATAAAGAATTTTGCTGATGGAAAGAGGAAGTGTAAGACAAAGTGAGGGCAAAGAGGGTTGACTATAAATCACTCTATGCTTGTAGGAATGATGAATACTTAGTTAGGTATAAAGTCACCCAAAAAAACTACACAGATAGTAATTAAAGTAAGAAGTCAAGCTTATGAAAAATTTTATAAGCGACTAGATACCAAAGATGGAGAGCGTGACATATATAAAATTGTTCGAGGTAGAGAAAAAAAGACAAGAGATTTAAGTCAAGTAAAATGCATAAAGGATGAGACATACAGTTTTGACGGATGATGTGGATATTAAAGAGCAGCGAAAAAGATACTTTTATCAACTATATAATGAAACAAATGACAATGATTTGAACTTGGAAATATTAAGTAAATCAGAGGAGTATACGAACATAACATTATATCATAAAATTCAAGTATTAGAGGTAAAAGATGCTCTAAATAAGATGAAAAATGAAAAGACAGTTGGGTTAGACGATGTACTCATCGAAGTATGAAAATGTCTAGAAAATAGATAAAGTTTGTGTCTTACATATTTTTTCAATAAAATACTGAAGTAAAAGAGAATGTCAGATTAATGGAGAGAAAATATATTGATACCTTTATATAAGAATAAAAGACATACAAATTTGTGTTAATTACAGAGGAATTAAATTGATGAGTCATACCAAAAAAAACTATACCTTTTTCAGGATTTCCCAATTCATAATGTTCGTTTATTTATTCCCGCGTTTGTATTCACATTTCTAATGTATTTCAATGGTGTGTAATACAATCAATTGATTTATAATGAGTCAAATTTGTGCCAAACATATCAACCATAATGAGTCATCATCAAAGTAAATTTATGGGACGAGGAAAGCGCTTCTGCAAAATCAGTCGGAGGAGGAGGAAGACAGGGTCGGTGGCTAGGACTCTGGCGGAAGGCGTGTATGTCGCCTGGAGCGTCCAGGTGCGTTTGCGGAAGCAGGATTGGCGATGCAGCAGGATCGGCGATTCTGGATCGGCATCAGGATCATGATCGGTGCGTCAGGATCGTGATCGACAAGCGGATGCTGGAGCGCGATCAGCGAGTGGATGCTTGAGCGCAATCTGTGGCGGAACCTGTAGATGCTAGCGGGATCGGGATCGCCTGGAGCGGGAGCAAAGCCTGCAATTGATGAGCGAGAAGGACGGCGTGCGAAAAATCTAGCCCTCTGGTACCACGATAGAATTAGGATTGAATGATGATTCAATTCACAATAAACAAATGTAATATATATATATATTTACACACACACACAAGTATAAGAGAGGGTGATCCCAACACCCGAGATGACTATAAACTAACTTTACCACTCAGAAAGAACATGGTATCTAACACGAGTCTCATGTCACTTAGCTTAGTAGATTATCAGCAATGGCAAAGAGATTAAACTCATGATAAATTGCCTTCAAATTTAAGAAACTTCAAATGCTCACCTGAAGGTGGATATAAGAAATACACTCTGGATGCCTAAAGGCGCAATGAAGAGCAGATTGTATCAAATTTGATTAAAATCACTCATATAATCATTAAAAAGAAGTACCTAAACATTCTTAAGCTCCGTTTGGGAGGACTTATTTTCACCGGTCAGGCGGTTACGGCCGCATGAATTGGACCTTAATTAAGGTCCAGCTCAGACCGGTGAAAATAAGTCCTCCCAAACGGAGCCTTAATCCAATACAAATACCCCATATCCTCCAAATGGAATAACTATTAATTACCAACATATATGAATATATAAGAACAACATTTTGAACCGCACATGTCCAAAGAATGACAGCCTTTCATACATGAAGTTATTTGAACCATCATTTCTGAGGATGCCTTCACATATTTGTTGTTTCCGCATTGAGTAGATTTACTAGCAAAATATCAATTCAAACTATTTCCAAATTGTGATGCAAACCCAATTTAGTCATTGTGTCTCCATAACTACCAAAAGATCTTTAAGGTGCATGGATGTGAACTTACATCGTAGCTGTCTAACACAGAAAACCAACACACATTCAAAGTAACACGCACACACACATAGGGGGGGCGAATTTTATGAAACATCGATAGAAAATAAATTAAAGAAGAACCCCTCAGGAATCAGAATAAAGGATTAGACCAACAATTTTGCATCAAATCAAACAAAAATGCAAGAGTTAGAATGTAGGGTTATCTTAGAAACACTATAAAAATAATTGAAAAAGGGGGCAAAATGGTAAATCTATGTTTCTGTAAAAATGAATTAAAATTGGTTGCTATAATTCTATTTACCTCCATTCGAGAATGGTTAGTGCGCAGAAAATTGCAAAATGAAGCAACTAAGTCAAAGAATCTTGAATCTGGACGCTGGTAGAGGGGCAATGCCAACAAATCTGGACCACATCTGCCGGCGACGGAGAGGTCCAAGTGGCGTGCACCGGCGAGGGGTGTGGTTGGTTCGTCGAAGCATCTGCGAACTGCAGCCTGAAAGAGAGAAGCAACGTTGATGGGAAAAATAAAAATCCCAATTAGAAAATTAAAACCTTTCCATACCTACCTCTGCATAGCTTGATGCAGAATACAAAGCACTTTTCCTCTGCTCATCCATGTCTGGTTCATCTTAGAAGCATAAGAAATATCTGATACAGTGATAAAATGAATAACATAAAATAATGGAGATACAATTCAAAATACTCACATAGTGGGGTCTGCTATATGGATCCTTTGTCGCCATAATGGAACAACAACAACACTCAAGCCTTTATCCCACTATACTGGGTCGGCTATATGGATCCTTTGACGCCATTGTGCCCTATCTTTTGTCATAATCCCACTAATGTCTAAGTACATCATGTCTTTCCTTATAGTTTCATTCCAAGCATTTATTATTGGTCTACCCCTCCCTCGTTTAACATGTCTAGTGACTAGACTCTCACAATGCCTAACAGGTGTCTCTAATGGTCTCCTTTGTACGTGTCCAAACCATCTTAGACGAGCTTCTCGCATCTTCTCTGCAATTGGTGCTACTCTTGTCTTATCTCTGATAAATTCATTCCTAATTTTATCCAATCTCGGGTGTCCACACATCCACCTAAGCATTCTAATTTCCGCAACTCCCATTTTTGCTCATGTACACGATTCACTGCTCAACACTTAAAACCATAGAGCATCGCGGGTCTAATTGCAGTACGGTAAAGCTTGCCCTTACATGATGGAACATGAAAAAAATAGGGCCATGAAGAAAATAAAGTAAGAAGTAAAATTTCATCTCCCCCCCCTCCCCCTCTCTATCTCTCTTAGTTTCACCTTTTCCTCCTCTCATAGTTAAGTTTACGGTTTGTTGCTCCCCCTCGAGTCCCCCACCTCTAGTAGCCACGACAAGAAGCAAAAAACAAACCGCACCGACTAATAATACTGATAGAAACGGCTACTCCTACAAGAGAAAAGAACGAACCTGAGTAATGATCTCGATGCCCTAGGGAGTCTGCCTGACTCCCCACATATACCCGGCCTTCAAGAGGACCGACCGGGCCCGCCAATACGGATTAGGAGCGCGATGGGACTGAACCGGATGGTTCAGTCCTGCGGTTTATTGCCCCGTGCCGATGATAAACCAAGCCGAAACGTCCCGGGGTCATATCATTCCCGCCATCTTCGAAAAATTGCTTGTCCTCAAGCTGGAATTCTGGATAAGTCTCTTTGAGCTCCTCGTACTCCACCCAAGTGCGATCAGATTCGGCCATGCCCTTCCAATGGATCAACAGCCGCACGATGGGTTTCCCGTGTACCGTCTTAACCCTTGCTTCCACTACACGCTCTGGTTGTGGCCGAACTTCGCCGAGCTCGGTAACTTCCGGTAAGGGGCTAACCAAGGGGGCATTCCTCAAGGACGCCTTCCTGAGCACGGAGACATGAAAAGTGGGATGAATCCGCGAGTCCGACGGAAGCTCCAAGGTGTAAGCTACTGCCCCGACCCTATGCAATATCCGAAAGGGCCCGTGGTAGCGGGGGGCTAACTTCTGGTTCTTCACGCCCGCAACTGACAGTTGCCGGTAGGGTTGTAACTTGAGATATACCCAATCGCCTTCTTCGAAATGTTGTTCCCGTCGGTGCCTGTCTGCTTGGGTTTTCATTTGTTGTTGTGCCCTCTGGAGATTCTCCTTCAGCTGGTTTAGGATGTCGTCCCGTTGCCGCAACACAGAATCCACTTCCGGGACCACAGATGACCCTTTCTCGTAATGTCGTAGTGTAGGCGGTGTCCTGCCGTACAAGCTCTCGAAGGGCGTCATCCTGGCGGCCGTTTGGTAGGCCGTATTATACCAGTACTCCGCCCAATGGAGCCACTTACTCCATTGGCGGGGTTTGTCTGTAATGAAGCACCGCAAATAAGTCTCCACACTCCGATTTAAGGATTCTGTTTGCCCGTCTGTTTGGGGATGGAAGGCCGTACTCATGCGCAGAGTTGTCCCCGTAAGGCGGAAGAGCTCCCTCCAGAACCTGCTGGTGAACGCGGTGCCGCGGTCGGAGATGATAGAGGTCGGTATCCCGTGCAGTCGTACCACCTCCCTAACGAACGCCTCTGCCACAGCCTCGGCGGAGCAAGGGGGGAGAGCGCAATGAAATGTCCATACTTGGTGAGCCGGTCCACCACCACCAGGATGACCGACTTGCCTTGTGACTTGGGCAGCCCCTCAATGAAGTCCATGGCCACACTCTCCCAAGTCAGCTCCGGAATGTCAAGTGGTACCAACAACCCGGCTGGGGCGGTGGTGGCGTACTTTTGTCGTTGGCATTCCGAGCAGTCCTTCACATGCCGTTCCACATCAGCCTTCAAGCCCTTCCAGTAGACATTCTGTTTGATGCGCTGATATGTCCTCAGGATGCCCGAGTGCCCGCCGCTGGGGGTGTCATGAAACTCATGGAGCAGTTGTTGCCGCAATACGGATCCTGGTGCCACCACCAGGCGTCCCTTGTAATACAGATGGCCGTTGATGACGTGGTATCCCTCTTCCCTCGTTCTGCCTGCAGTAATATCCGTCAGCAGCTGCCGCAGCTCTGGGTTGGCCAACACTTCCTGATGAATGTCCTCGACTATGCTCAAGACCGGCGCCGACATGGCGAAGATGGAACTCGTGGCGGGTAAGCGCGACAGTGCATCAGCGACCGTGTTCTCCTTCCCTTTCTTGTACTCAATCGTGTAGTCGTATCCCAACATCTTGGTCACCCATTTTTGTTGCTCGAGCGACGATACACGTTGCTCCAGGAAGTATTTTAGGCTTTGATGGTCGGTCTGAATTATGAAGTGTCGTCCGATAAGATACGGCCGCCACTTTCCCACTGCATGCAGAATTACCAACATTTCTTTCTCATACACTGACAGCCCCAAAGCCTTCCCTTGGATCGTCTTACTGTAGTATGCCAACGGCCTCCCTTCCTGCATCAATACTGCCCCTAAGCCGGCTCCCGAAGCGTCTGCTTCCACTATGAATAGTTTGGAAAAATCTGGTAGCGCCAACACCGGTGTCGTGACCATGGCTTCCTTCAGTGCTTGGAATGCCATGGTGGCCTCCGCCCCCCAAGCGAACTTGCCCTCCTGCAGCAGTGTCGTAAGCGGCTTGGCGATCTTTCCATAGTTCTTCACAAACTTCCTGTAATATCCAGTGAGCCCGAGAAATCCCCTCAGCATTTTGATATTAGTGGGCGTGGGCCAATCCGTCATGCTCTGGATCTTCTGTGGGTCCGGCCGCACCCCTTCCCTGTTCACTAGGTGGCCCAAATATTCCACCTCCTGTTGCCCGAAAGAACACTTCGACCTCTTTACATACCACCTCTGTTCCTTGAGGATCTGCAGCACCATCCGCAAGTGTCTCTCGTGCTCCGCCAAGCTGGGGCTGTAGACGAGGATGTCGTCAAAGAAGACCAAAACGAACTGTCGCAACCACTTCCTGAAGGTTTCGTTCATCACCGCTTGAAAGGTCGACGGCGCATTCGTCAATCCGAAGGGCATTACCAAGAACTCATAGTGCCCTTCGTGTGTGCGAAACGCCGTCTTCTCCACGTCTCCCTTCTGCATGCGAATTTGATGGTATCCGGACCGTAGGTCCAGCTTCGTAAAGTACTGAGCTCCGTGCAACTCATCTAACAATTCGTCAATGACTGGGATCGGGAATTTGTCCTTGATAGTGGCGCTATTGAGGGCTCGATAGTCAATGCAGAACCTCCAGGTTTTGTCCTTCTTTTTGACCAAAAGTACAGGAGAGGAGAAGGAACTCGTGCTGTGGCGGATGGTCCCCTCCTGCAGCATTTCTCGGACGCATCTCTCGATCTCCCCCTTTTGGACGTTAGGGTAACGGTAAGGGCGCACGTTGGTGGCCTCGGCACCCTCCTTGAGCGGAATCCGATGATCACATGCCCTCGGTGGGGGCAATCCTCTTGGTGTCTCAAAGACCTCCTCAAACTCCTTTATGATTACCTGCAAGCATTCTGGAATGCCCCCCGATTGCTCCGCCGATTCTCCGCTGGACAGGACCCAAGCCATGGGATAGTCTTCCTCAACCCAGTGCTGCAAGGACAGTACAGTGGCCTCTTTCACTATCGGGCCTGTGATGCTCTGTAGCCGGTGCGTCTTTCCCCCTTGTGAGAATTCCATCGCCATGTTCTCCCAGTCCGTAGTAACCAACCCCAACTGTCTCAGCCACTGCACCCCCAGGACTACGTCGGACCCCCGAACCGGAAGAATGTATAGGTCCACCTCACATCTGAATCCCTGTATTGTAAGCGGCACCCTCTTCACGGCACCCGAGCACTGCAAGAAATTCCCATCCGCTACCAGCACCTTAAACATCTTATCCGTCGTTGGAGGGATAGCAAGCTTCTTAGCCACCTCGGTGTTGATGAAATTGTGGGTGCTCCCACTATCCACCAATATGGAAACCTTTTGATCGGCCACCTTCCCAGCCAGCCGCATTGTGGAGGGTTGTCCCCCCCCCTTCCAAAGCATGCACGGAAACTTCTATGTCCTCCAAATCCAGGACCTCTCGCTCCTCAGAGTCACGGCCCCCCGCTGTCTCCACCCCTTCCTCCTCCTGTAGCATGAAGACCTGAATTTCTTTACACTTATGGCCCGGAACGAACTTCTCGTCACAAGTGTAGCATAGACCCTTGGCCCTCCGCTCCTGCAATGCCTCCCATGATAACCGCTTAACTGCGGCCTCCTTCCGGGGTTGAGTGTTACCTGTGCTCTTGATCGTTCCCTTGACCGTTTCCTGCTCTCCATCTTTGCTGCTCCACCGGTAGGTTTTGGTCGCTTGGCGTCTCCCCAGCTTCTCCTCCTGTAGCCGGGCCATCCCGATGGCCTGTGCTATGCTCCGGGGTTGAAAAGCTTGCACTTCGTCGCTGATCTTCTCCTTTAGTCCGGCCATGAAGCATCCCAACAGCGCCTTTTCGGTCCAGTGAACACGATTCGCCAATCTTTCGAACTCCTTGCGATATTCATTGACAGTCCCCGTCTGCTTCAATTTGTGTAACATCATGTTGAAGTCTTCGTACTCGGTCGGTCCGAACCTGGCGATGAGCCCGTCACAGAATTCCTCCCACGCGGGGTAAGGCCGCTGCTTCCTCCACCAGCTCAGCCACTGATAAGTCTCCCCTTCCAAGTGAAAAGAAGCAATGTGCACCCACTGGTGCCTGGGTAGCTCTTGGTACTCAAAGAACATCTTGGCCCGGTCAATCCACTCCAAGGGGTCCCCAATTTGTATTTCGGAAACTCCATCCTCGTCAGCCGCGGCTGTACGGGTGGACGGTGTTGCGGTGGCGGCCGCCCTTCCTGGAAGTTGGGAGGTTGTCCCCAACCTGGGTTGTTCCCTCCCCCGCCGTACTCCATTGCTCCTCCCCTGCCTTGTGCAATAGGCCCTCGGCCCCAATGATCCTCCGCCGGAGCCTCTCCTCCTCGGTGCGGGAATCGGACGCCCGCTTGCCCTCCTGGGCCGATCCCATTGCTTCCTTCGCCTTCTCCCCACGCCGCCGGTGGCTGCCGGCAGTGATAGTTGCCTCCTCTTGCGACGTCGGCACCCCGCGGGTGCCTGAAATCCTCCTGCCATGCCGGCGGACCGTGACGATGCTGATGGAAGCCTCCGGGTTCACGGAGAAGTCCGCCGAGGCCTCCGTTGATCTGCGGCTGATGCACCGTCGGGCCCTGCTGGGCGAAGCCATGCGCTCCATGCGATCCGCCGAACCCGCCGACTCGCTCGTCGGGGCTTGGCGAGGACCTCGTCGGCTCCGTCGATCGGGTCCTGTCGGGCGCAGCACCTTCAGCGCTAGGCACGTCGTTGTTGCCGTCGGCTGCGACCGATTTTCCCCGATCCGCACGCTCGATGCGGGTAACCTGTTCCGCCAGAGCCGCTGACGCCTCCAAGAAAGCCGCGCGGGATCACTCCTCGCCGGCACTGATCTGTTGCGTTAGCTCTCCCTTCAAGGCCTCCAGCATATCGCGAAGGCCCTGCTGCCCTTCCTCTAGCGCTGATATGCGGTTGCCATGGCCGGCCATCCCGATCCGAAGGAGCGATTCCTCTGATACCAGATGATAGAAACGGCTACTCCTACAAGAGAAAAGAACGAACCTGAGTAATGATCTCGATGCCCTAGGGAGTCCGCCTGACTCCCCACATATACCCGGCCTTCAAGAGGACCGACCGGGCCCGCCAATACGGATTAGGAGCGCGATGGGACTGAACCGGATGGTTCAGTCCTGCGGTTCATTGCCCCGTGCCGATGATAAACCAAGCCGAAACGTCCCGGGGTCATATCAAATACACGTAATTTTTTTACCAAGAATGGTCCTTCAACTATTGCTATTAGCTAAATAACTCATGTGATTTCAATATTAATTGGATCTAAATAATTTTTTTTAATGTTATCTTCTATGCACTAAGAAGAAGTAAACAATGTATTGAGTTGAGTTTGTTTTATATATTTTCATATTCTTTACTCGATTACACAATAAAAGATTCAATCATATATTTTTCATGCAAGATGAGTTGTCAACAGTAATATATCATTTGCAAATAAAATTTAATAATTTTTTTTTTTAATTAGCATTATTTTTTAAAACAATTGAGATATTTAAGTTCAATATTATTTTAACTGGCAAAACTAAAAAACTAACTGAGTAAACCGACCAAAAACCAAACTGATACACATCTGTTCGATTTCGATTTGGGTCCCTAACACGACTACAACCCCCAACACTCAGGAGGGTGGTGAGGCGCATGGTGGGGGTGCAATCAATCATGTGGGTGTATTTTTGCAGAACTGCAAAGATCCAGAAAGGGAAGGGTAGTGAGATCTTTTTGCATAATATGCTCCTATATCAAAAGGAATGTGGGAAGGAGCATCTTCATGATCATTTTTTTGTAAAGGCATAACATTGTGGGAAGTGAAGAGTTCTTTCATTTTTTATTCTTCTTTCTGCATCATAAAATGAAATTTCTAATTCAAGTTGAGATAGTACTTGACGACGCGCCACGACCGACTCGCGTGTATTCCCGCAGGAGGCAGTGAACCGCTGCCCGGACAAAAGATCGGAGTCCGTAGTCACGTCCGGATGTTCGAGTCGAGTCAATTTCATGTTTGGTGTTTATTATTCTGGGATGTATTTAACCCCCAATCGGTCCAAACAATCATAGTCATCCAATCGGGGTGGTTTTATTTCTTGTTGTACTGTGCAGTTAGTAGGCGGTTTTTATTTAGGGTTATATATAACCCGGCGGTTTGGGGGAAGAGGGATCGAAGGTTTGGAGTTTTTCCAGAACCGCTCGGTCTTCTCTCCTGGTGCGACGCCAAGAACCTTCAGTGATCCCGCGCCTCGAGCGACTCCCAGCGCTCTCCCTCCCCACTCCCTGCTCTCGTGCGCTGCCACTTTGCCCGAAGCCATTTTTCTTCTTCCCTACTTACCCGCCCGCAGTCCCTGCAACACACCCCGTCGGCCACACCCAGTCGGCAACCTCCACTCCCAGTTTCATCATCCCGCCTGAAGTCCGCCCACCCCTTGTTATTCCCCACTTCCACCACTCTCCTTAGAGGCCCTACCTCCTCCCTAAAAAGCCCCGTCGGCCCTGACTACCTCCTCCCTAAAAAGCCTCGCCGGCCCTGACTACCTCCTCCCCCTACCGGCAAGTCACCTCTCTTGTCCGCCAAACCCCCTGTTAATCTTCTCCGTTTTCCATTTCCTGAAACCCTGTCGCCCTCCATCGTGCCCTGCTCCGGCCGCATCCCTCCTCTCCTATACAGAAAATAGTTGGCCAATTTCTCATTCTCCCAAACTAGCTTTCCCAATCTTTCTCCCTCCATCCACCTGCCCTATTTCTTCGTCGAGGATCCACTTGAAATCTGTCGGCCCGACGTCGCAGTGACCCCGAACGCCTTCCATACCCCTCATCGTCGTCGTCTGCATGTGTGAACCGTGATATAAAGTTATGTCCTTTACTATTGTTTATTTTTGTACTCATATTGTGGTGAATTTTAATTTCATTGTGCTAATAATTCAGTCGTTGTGCAATTTGCGAGACTTATTTTGTGAACGCTTAAATTATTTGTGCCTCTACTATTTGCAAAATTAGTAAGTTGTTCTCCTATAATTAATTATTTGAGACTGTGTGCCACTGTCGTTTTGTTATAATAATTAATTACTAACTGCAATTACTAGCGCAGACCTTTTCCTGTATTCATCATTTTCATCATATTTAGGAGTGCATTTAGAGGGTCCCCCCCCCACCCCACCCCAAGTCGGTCTTACCACTGCATCAAATTGGTATCAAAGCTCTAGGTTAGGGTCATTCGCATGTTACGTAGTGGTAGGGAGTATCGTCAATCCATGTCGAGTCACAGCCACACCGATGATAGGACCGCTAGCTCACAAACAGACATGACACCCGCTGAGTTTCAACGATTGATTCTCGGCCGATTTGATCGGATGGGAACCCAGTTCGAAACTCTTAGAGGTGATATTGCGAGGGTTAGCACGAGGGTAATCCAGTTAGAGACACCTAGAGATCGAGCGATCTCTCCACCTGATGAGGAGCCTCTCGAGGACCTTCGAGATGCCACACCACCTCCCGGGAGACGCGGTAGAGACGACCCTCACCGAGATCTCCCACCCCCACCAAGAGCAAATTATCGTCGTGGTTACGAGTTTCGGCGAGATCCAGGAAGGGATCATCGTTCTCCGGATGAACCCCGTCCTCCCCCACCTCGTCGTAGAGATAGACACCGATATGATTATGACGATGATGACGAGTACGGTGACTTCCGTGAGCCCCGTCGTGGGATGACCCCAGAAGATGATGACATCACCCGACGGATCCGTATTGTTGCTCCCACCTTCGATAATCACCTGGACCCGAAAGCGTTTAGTGATTGGCTCATGGATATGGATTATTATTTTGATTGGTTTGACATGAGTGATGAAAGGCGCATTCGGTTTGAGAAAATGAAATTGACTCGACTCGAACATTCAGACGTAACTACGGACTCCGATCTTTTGTCCGGGCAGCGGTTCACCGCCTCCTGCGGGAATACACGCGACTCGGTCGTTTTCCGATTCCCCGCCTCGATGACCTACTGGATGCGATGACTAGTGCCCAAATCTTTTCAAAGATCGATCTTCGCAGTGGGTACCACCAGATTAGAGTTAGAGAGGGGGATGAGTGGAAGACGACCTTCAAGACGAAGGACGGCTTGTACGAGTGGATGGTGATGTCGTTCGGGCTATCGAACGCAGCCAGTACATTTATGAGGATGATAATACAAGTCTTGCGGCCTTACATGGGCAAATTCCTGGTCGTATATTTTGATGATATATTGATATACAACCAGGGTCGCACCGATCATTTACGTCACATTCGCCTGGTGTTCGAGCTCCTCCGAAAGGAGCATCTATACATCAACTTGAAGAAGTGCTCGTTCCTATCCACATTCGTTCATTTTCTTGAGCTATGTTGAATCTACGTCTGGTATTTATGTCGATCCTGACAAAGTCAGGGCGATCCGAGAGTTGCCCACTCCGACAAACATCCATGAGCCTCGTAGTTTTCATGGACTTGTCACCTTTTATAGGAGGTTTGTCTGTGCCTTCAGTTCGATCATGACCCCCATTACGAGCTGACTTCGTAAAGGTGATTTCGTTTGGACGAAGGCTGCCACTAGAGCCTTTGAGGAGATCAAGGAGAAACTGTCTACTGCTCCCATTTTACGCTTACCAAATTTTTCCAAGCTCATTGAGGTTGCTTGTGATGCGTCAGGAGTTAGTATCGGCGCAGTCCTTAGTCAGGAAGGCACCCTGTGGTCGACTTTAGCGATAAGTTGAATGAGGCCCGACAGAAATATTCAAACTATGATCGGGAGTTCTATGCTATTGTGCAAGCACTGCGATACTGGTGACATTATCTTTTGCACAATTAGTTCATTTTATATTCAGACCATCAGGCTCTGAGATATCTCGATTCCCAGAAGAAATTGGGTCACCGTCATGCCAAATGAGTGGAGTATATGCAGGAGTTCCACTATGTTCTTAAGCACCGAGCCGGTGTTGAGAACAAACCGGCAGACGCATTGAGTCGCCGAGTTAGCATCCTCCACACCATGAGCACCCGAGTAGTCGGGTTTGAGCAGCTAATTCACGCTTACCCAGAGTGCCCTGATTTTGGGGATATTTATGTCGCGCTTTCGAAGGACTAGCCCGACCTTCGGGAGGGTTATTCGATATCTGATGGGTATTTATTTATGGGCTCTCGTCTCTGCATTCCTCAGTCATCCCTCCGAGATTTCCTTATCTTGGAGTTACACGCAGGCGGAGCTATGGGGCACTTTGGTAGAGATAAAATGATTGTGTTGGTTGAGGATCGTTTCTTCTGGCCCGACCTAAAGAAAGACGTTACCAGAGTAGCAAGCCATTGTGGAGTTTGTCAGACGGCAAAGGGGTCTCGACAGCCCACGGGACTATACACTCCACTTCCCGTCCCTGAGAGGCCCTGGTATGATATTAGTATGAATTTTGTTCTCGGGCTCCCTAGCACTCTGAGGAAGCTCGATTCGATATTTATTGTAGTTGATCGTTTCTCCAAGATGGCGCATTTCATTCCTTGTCGAAAGATCGTTGACGCCTCCCATGTGGCAGCATTATTCTTTAAAGAAGTATTTAAGTATCATGGTCTCCCACTTCCATAGTATCTGATCGTGACGTACAATTCATGAGCTATTTCTGGAAGACCTTATGGAAGAAAACGGGTACGACCCTGAAGTTTTCCTCCGCCTACCACCCGCAGACGGACGGACAAACTAAAGTGGTTAATCATAGTCTTGGGACTCTTCTTCGTTGCCTAGTTGGGGATAGTCCAACGGCTTGGGATTCTGTCCTCCCCATAGCCGAATTTGCATACAATAGCTCAGTCAATAGGACCACAGGCTTGAGTCCATTTCATATCATATTAGGGTATGAGCCTAGGAAGTGATGCAGGGCCAGGAGTCCACCGGCCTGCCACCCTGGAGTCCACCAGGGGCCCACCTTGGAGTCCACCAAGGGGGTTTATCAGGCCCGCGGGCCGTACACCCCAACCAATCCCCGACCCCACAACGGACAGATAGGTTGTTGAGCCCGGGACTAGATCCTCCGACCTCCTTGATAAAGAGCTCTTCTGCGAGCTCCCATCACCAACTGATCCTGCGAGCTCCCATCACCAACTGATCCGTGGATCAGTTGGTGATGGGAGTTCACAGAAGAGCTCTTTATCAAGGAGGTCGGGGGATCTAGCCCCGGCCTCAACAACCTATTGGCTTCGTTGTGGGGTCAGGGATGAGTTGGGGTGTACGGCCCGTGGGCCTGATAAACCCCCTTGGTGGACTCCAAGGTGGGCCCCTTGGTGGACTCCAAGGTGGGCCCCTGGTGGACTCCAAGGTGGGCCCCTGGTGGACTCCAGGGTGGAAGGAAGGTGGACTCCTGACCCTGCATCAGGAAGCCAGTTGACTTGGTGGTATTCCCCTAGGGTCCAGACCTAGTGAGTCAGCCAAGTCTTTCATACAGCATGTGCATGCACTACATGAGTCGGTCCGTAAGAAGATTGCAGCTAATAATGATTATTATAAGGATCAAACAGATCAGCACAGGCGGGAACAAATCTTTGAGGCAGGAGAACAGGTATTAATTCGCATTTGATCTGAGAGGGCCCCACAAGGACAGGAAAAAACTTAAGCGCACGCGGAATGGGCTCCTATACAGTCGTGCAGCGGATTAGTACGAACGCATATGAGATAGACATCCCTCATGATATGGGCATCAGCCGAGTACTCAACGTAGAGGATTTGACTCCTTGCTACGAGGAGCATGTGTACGTGGACCCACTCACCACACCTCTACCCGAGCCTTTATTGGTCATAGTCCCACCACCTGAGCATTCTCCTCCTATTGCCTCTAATAGTCCCTCTTTGACGCCACCAGCGGCGTCGCGTCATGCAGATCGCATTGCACCATCGACGGTTCCACCGAAACAGCCGCCAGACGGAGATACATCATTGCCAGACGGAGATACATCATTGCCAGACGGAGATACACCATTGTCAGACGGAGAAACACTAGTACCACCTGCTTCTACAGACGACGTGCTTCAGATCATCAGTCACGACTTCTACACTGCGGACGAACGAAATATGATGCGTTATCTTGTTCGTTGGAGCGGTCGGTCCCTGCATGACGCTACATGGGTTTCTTCATAGGAGCTTGAGAGACTCGTCTCGCGGCTACACAGCGAGTACCACTCATCGGAGTTGAGTGCTTTTAAGCCCGGGGGAGTTGAAGACGCGTCACGACCGACTCGCGTGTATTCCAGCAGGAGGCGGTGAACTGCTGCCCGGACAAAAGATTGGAGTTCGTAGTCACGTTTGGATGTTCGAGTCGAGTCAATTTCATGTTTGGTGTTTTTTATTCTGAGATGTATTTAACCCCTAATCGATCCAAACAATCCTAGCCATCCGATCGGGATGGTTTTATTTCTTGTTGTACTGTGCAGTCAGTAGGCGATTTTCATTTAGGGTTATATATAACCCGGCGGTTTGGGGGAAGAGGGATCGAAGGTTTGGAGTTTTTCCGGAACCGCTCAGTCTTCTCTCCTGGTGCGATGCCACGAGCCTTCAACGATCCCGCGCCTGGTGCGATGCCGGCAAGTAACCTCCTTCCACCGCTCTCCCTCCCCACTCCCTGCTCCAATGCGCTGCCACTTCACCCGAAGTCGTTCTACTTCTTCCCTACTTACCCACCCGCAGCCCCTGCAACTCACCCCGTCGGCCACCACCAGTCGGCAACCTCCACTCCCAGTTTCGTCATCCCGCCTGAAGTCCTCCCTCCCCCTTGTTATTCCCCACTTCCACCGCTCTCCTCAGAGACCCTACCACCTCCCTAAAAAGCCCTGTCGGCCCTGACTACCTCCCCCCCTACCGGCAAGTCACCTCCCCTGTCCGTCAAACCCCCTGTTAATCTTCTCCGTTTTCCAATTCCTGAAACCCAGTCGCCCTCCATCGTGCTCTGCTCCGGCCACATCCCTCCTCTCCTGTACAGAAAATAGTTGGCCAATTTCTCATCTTCCCAAGCCAGCTTTCCCAATCTTTCTCCTTTCATCCACCTGCCCTATTTCTTTGTCGTGGATCCACTTGAAATCTGCCGGCCCGACGTCGCAGTCACCCCGAACGCCCTCCACACCCCTCATCGTCGTCACCTGCATGTGTGAACTGTGGTATAAAGTTCTGTCATTTACTATTGTTTATTTCTGTACTCATATTGTGGTAGATTTTAATTTCATTGTGTTAATAGTTCAGTCGTTGTGCAACTTGCGAGACTTATTTTGTGAACGATTAAATTATTTGTGCCTCTATCTTTTGCAAAATTAGTAAGTAGTTTTCCTATAATTAATTATTTGAGACTGTGTGCGCCTCTGTCGTTTTGTTCTAATAATTAATTACTAACTGCAATTGATAGCGCGGACCTTCTCCTACATATTCATCATTTTCATCATATTTAGGAGTGCATTTAGAGGGTCCCCCCCCCCGAGTCAGCCTTACCACTGCATCAGTACCACTATCTAAGATTTTAGGGTTCCCAACAAAATATTGGCATTTTGTTGTTATCGGTGTTTGCTACCTCGCCAATGATCTCTCATCCTTTGATCATGGCATGCATCTTCTTTTTCAATTCCTCTTCCCTCCACACAACTCTTTATTGTGACTTCTAAAATCTTTGGTTTCACGTGTCATGTCGATCACATGTGCCCTCCTATGAACAAATAGGCGCTCTGTGAGACCAAGTGTCTTTTTAGGGTACAAACCTAGGACAGGATTGTGTTATTCACTACTTTCAATAAGATTGAGACCTCCATTGATGTTATTTTTCTTAATGATAAGTCATTCTTCCCGACTTTCCCAACATCTCCTCTTCATAAACCTCATCTCCTTTGGGTCCTCTAGAACCACCAATTCCCCCACTCCAGCAGTTCGTCAACCATCTTTCCTCACGCACCACCTCAACCACTTTGTCAACCTCTAAAATATTTCTTCTAGCGTATAAACAAGAAGATTTTCTCATTGCCCTTCACAAAGATAAGCTTTCAATGTATTTTTAATCCTTTATTAAACTTTGTTTTTTTTCGCTTGGCTTTTCCTTCCATAAATTTGTTTGTATTTTGTGGTATATTGCTCACAGATTTACTCAAAGATAGATCATTTATCATGACGAGACTTCTCACTAATTGTGAATCTTAGAACAATTTGTGGTTTATCTCTCTACTTTGTTCATTGTCATTGGAAGTTGTATTATCTTGACATCAACAATGTCCTCTATGTGAGGCCCAACTCAGACCCTGGAAAATTTTTGTATCTAAGCTACTTTCAAGTTATTTGCATCAGGATGAAGTAAAGAGAGTGAGTACAAAATAAAACACATAATAAAAAACTTAACTCATATCTTGGGTCGTTCAGTTGTAAGTCTTTCTTGTTCTTTCTTGATCAACAAATTTTTTCATTGCACACACAGGTTCGCCTCAGCTACCTAAACAAAATGACGATGGACTTATTATAAAAATATGACTAGGTGAGGAATATGCCTCTTTAACTGATGTACATGCAACCAAAAGATTTCAGTAGCAATATGCATAAGTTTTCGACTTTTCAAAAAAATGCAATTATCAAAACAATCAACAAAAATATTATATTTGCAACATTCTGTTTTTTTTTATTATGGTATTCAATTTTCAAATCAATCTCATTCAATGATGGGTTCAATTATTCCATCATTCCTCTCATTTAGATTCAATTATTCCAAACACATCATTCAAGCGTTAATTTAATTATATAGCTCAGGATATGTCAAGACATTCTTCAAATGTGGGCCTCACCCCTTTAGGGCAAAATGTAAGCAAACCCCCTGCGCGGAAAATCCATCAGCAGGTGTCTCCTCACTATCACTCACCGACCCAGGAGAATAAAATGAAGCAGAATGCAAGAGAAAATCTAAAGACTCGTGTGGATAATCGTTGAATAAAGTCAGATCGGCTACGTTAGAACCAGATTTACTCTCCAAATGGAAGACATCTCAAGTTCATATGCATTTTACCCAATCCGCTTTACCACTCTAAAGAGTCCAGTTTAACGGTTAGCTAATTTCTTTACGGTACCCAAAGATAACCATTCCGGATTTAGCTAAAACATCACCAAGTCATCCACTTTGAAACTAGTAGCTCTTTTATGCTCATTAGGTTGAGTATATATAAATTATAAGTACTATGCAATTTCAGCTCAATTTCTTTATGCAAATTATTCAAATGCAATGCATAGTCATGTGGAAACTGACTAGTCCTAAAAGTGGGTGACAATAGTGCTAAATCTAGCGACACTCTTGTAGTGTGACCTTGAACAACCTTATTGGGAGATAAACCCCTAGATCGATTCTTCGAATTATTATATGTCAATTGAGCATGTAGAAAAATCAGTGTTGTGGATATCGACTTTCATATCCGACATGAAGGTTTGAGAGTAAAAACGCCACAAAATCGTTTTAAAATTTGGTCGTTGCGTTTTGAAAATAACGGGCCAATATGCCTGTTTTAACATACATATCGACCCAAAAAAACGGGCATATCGCCCTTTTTATTATTATTATTATTATTTTAATTAAACATGGCGTTGTTTTAACTCCCCCGACCCCCACTCATTTCATTTCACTCCACCGCTCCTGCCCTAGCTCTCCCTCGCGCTCTCCGCTGGTGTTCTCGCTCACTCTCCTGGGTGTTGTTGACACTCTATCTCTCTGGTTCTTTCTTCTTCCTGCTCACTGGTGCTCTCTAGCTCTCTGGTTCTCTGGTGCTCTCCCTTGCTCTCTCGCGCGTTGTCGGCACTCTATCTCTCTGGTTCTTCTTCTCCCTGCTCGCGGATGCTCTCTAGCTCTCTAGTTCTCTAGTGCTCTCCCTCTCTCGCGCGCTGTCGACACTATCTCTCTGGTTCTTTCTTCTCCCTGCTCGTTGGTGTTCACTAGCTCTCTGGTGCTCTCTAGCTCGCTAGTGCTTTCGATCTCGACACTCTCTCGGCTGGCGCATTCTTCTCCCTACCTACCCCTCTCATTATCTCGCTCTGCATTTTTGTTTTTTTGTGCTGGATGTTGTACTAGTTGCTGTCATGCAACCTTGTTGCCTTGCGCCCTGCTGCTGAACTTAAAATATTCAGAGACATCTCGAGATTTATTGACAACTAAGAATGTTGATTCTGGAATGGTACAAGAGTGGATAGTGAATGTTGATCCCGAGGAGGATGAAAATGAAGATGACGATGATGAAGTCTTGCCTGGAGAGGGGCAAGACTTCAGCTTCGGGCCTGAAAACTTTTCACTGAAAAATCCAATTGGGTGACCCTCTTGACTAAGTATACCTCCTATCCCAACCCTAGAGGCATCACTAGATACCTCGGACACTAAACTGGATAGGTGCGGTGGACATCTTATCCTTGATGATCTCAAAGGCTATGGCGGCCGAGGATATCCACTGGAAATTTCTCTTCTTCGCACACGCAGTGACTGACGGCATAATAGTACTAAAGTTTTTAATGAATCGACGATAAAAGTGGCTAGTCTATGAAAACTACCGATATCATGAATGTTTTGGGGTGTAGGGCCTGTAGTCATTCACGAATCGCTCGAACTTTCTCTGAATCCATAGTGATGCCAGTGGAGCTCACTATGTAACCAAGAAAGATCACAGACTCAGCCATAAAAACACATTTCTTTAAATTGATGTATAGTCGCTCAGCTCGCAGGAGTTCGAAGATAGTACGTTGGTGAGTCAAGTGCTCACTATCAGTCCGACTATATATCAAGATGTCGTCAAAATAGACTACTACAAACTTCCCTATATAAATCTTAAAGGCCTGGGTCATCATCTGAGCAAAAGTACTAGAGGGATTGGATAACCCAAAGGGCATCACAAGCCACTCATAAAGTCTGTCCTTCGATTTGAAGGCAATCTTCCACTCGTCTTCTTCGCGGATCCGAATTTGGTGATATCCACTACGAAGGCTGATCTTTGAAAAGATCGTGGCTCCAGTCAACATATCTAATATGTCATCCAGTCGGGGTATCGGGAAATGGTATTTCACCATGATCTTGCTGACTGCACGACTGTCAACACACATTCGTCAAGTACCATTCTTTTTAGGGGCAATGAGGTCAGGCACCGCACATGGGCTAAGGCTATGCCAAATAAAGCCTCTATTTAATAGTTCTCCGATCTGCTTCTGCAGCTCCTCGTATGCGACAGGATTCAATCGGTAATACGGAAGATGAGGGAGGGAAACTCCAGGAATATGATCTATCGTGTGCTGAATTGACCTCATGTGAGATAATTCAGCTGGAAGCTCATCAAGGTGTATATCCTGGACCACCTCTAAGAGTCTCTTAGCAGTTACTTAAAAAAAGCCGACAGACGCGTAGGATTTGCTATGCGGGGTTTGCCCCACTTTGCGAGAGTTTTCTTGAGACGTGGTTACCTTTACTGATAATATTGCATTCATTGTTAATTATTTGTTGTCTTTTAATATGCTTTTGTCTTGTAGTGGGGTTTTCATTGTATATAAGGAGTACTTAGTTGGAGATTATCTTTTATCTTATTATTCTTGTATGACTCTCTACTGAGAGGATTCTTAGGGGGATCCTTGCCTTCAAGGTTAGGATGGCGAGCATGTCTCAGTATTGTGTATTCATCATTCTTCTTTAATCTAGTGTCCTTCGTTCTTCAATAGCCCCTAGCTATCAATTGTCCCAACCTACAACCTTTGCCTATTGTCTGCAACTGGCCCCGGGAACTAGTTATCAGTTTGCGCTTCGACATGGACACCGCCATGAATAACCTCCTCGCCATAGCTCACGAGATTCAGTGTCGGCTTCTTCTATTCCCTCTGCCGCAAGACCTCACTTCTTCTTTTACATCCTGCACCACCTCCATGTCGTTCACAACATGCAACGGTCGACCAGGATAGCCCACATCCCATCTTTCAGTCAACAGTTCCGCCGTTGCATACTGGAACTCATTCCTTGTTCCTCCTGACGCAGGACGCACAGTGAAGAGGCTAAAAATGCTGACCACAATCACATGTAATTATGGCAACAATCACGGTTGATTACAATCAATTCTAATCAGGCGATAAATAACAAGCACATGTAATTGAAAGTGCTAAAAATGCTGATCATGTGAATTGGGAATACAAATTTATTGAACGATAAATAACAAATAAATAGAACAATTTGCTCAAATACTGGGAAAGCTTGGTAAGTGATGTGGAGATGGTCGTAGGCGCCATGCATTGGTTTCAATGTGCGGTTAGCAAGGAAATGTTGAATATGATTTTTAGGGTTTGCGTATTTAGGAATTTAGGATATTGTTGATGAATGTTAGGGAGGTGATAGGGTATGAGACTCAGGTATGCTGGAAATGGGGGCAGAGGCTGGGTAGGGCTCGTTGAAGGTAGGAGTGGAGTTGGATAAAGTGCTGTAGATTTCCATCCCTGATCATACATAGCTTGGTCAGAAGAAGAAATAAGAGTGCCCTGATGGTTATAGGCTTGGTGGATAGATAGTGTTTTGTTCATCCTTATTTCTTTGACAATAGAAGTAATTTCTTTGGGGGTTTCTATCACCTTCCAGCCGTATGACCTTTTCTCTATCTTTTTGTGGCGGAAGTTTTGTGGCAAAACTGCCATCATATAGCTGACTTAATGCTGCCTTTACTCACCGTGTGAGAGCAGAAGGCGCCGACTGCAAGGGCTTCACTCAACGCCAAGGAGAGAATGTGTTGAGTGACTGAGCCTCACTCAACGCCAAGGAGAGGCGTTGAGTGACTGAGCTTCACTCGACGCCAAAGAGAGGAGGCATTGAGTGACTGGGCCTCACTCGACGCCAAGGAGAGGAGGCGTTGAGTGTCTGGGGCGGCGAGTGCCCGGTGAGGCTGGCACTCGCTGCCCCCCTTATGCGTCTGGGCGAGTACTGAACTAGGCCTACCTCCATTCGCCCACTACTTGTCGAACCCCTGGGACGAGTGCGAGTCGACCTGCTCCACTCGCCCCTCATTTGCTCCACCCCACCAGGGCGAGCTGAGGAGGCCACTGAGCTCTCGCCTCCTCCTGGTTCGCCTGGGACTTGGACTGCTGACTCCTGTCGCCCACTACTCGCTGGATATGGAACGAGAAAAAGTGTTGTTCTGTTTATGACTTCCGTGAATACTGAATAGTGGAGTTTGATTCTGTTGGTGGCTTCTGTGTAAGGTTGAGTGGAATTTGTTTTCCTGCTTTGAGATTACGTGGAGACACTTGTGTGAGAGAGTGAATTTTCCTCCTTGGTGCCCGTGAGCGATAACGGCCGACCTCAGAGAGGGAGATCGAAGGTGACGAGGAATTCCTCGCGTGATCGCCGTCGACTTCGATTGCAGAAAGACGACTCTTTATGTGGGTAATTGTTTCTTCCCCCTCTTTTGCGTGCGTCTACATTTTCTCTTTAGGTTAATAGATTCATTGTTGGATTTTCGCCTGAATTTTGTCAACGAACGCTACGTCAAAAACTTCAATCGGAAACGTAACTTAGAGTTCATGATTTTCATTTTACTACGACAAGGGGAACGGAACGAAAGTTATTAATCTTATTTCCCCGAATTTTTAAATAAAACTATTTTCAAGTGATTCATTTTTTTGAAACAAAATAGTTTGTTTATGCTTTAGAGAAAAAATTAATTAAAAGTTATTTTCTTTCTAAAAATTTGTGCAACGCCCGCTCAAAAATTTTTGCAAATTTCATTAAATTTTGCATGCATTAGGGTTTCCTAAGAAAAGTTTAAAAGGCGTGCAAACCCTACGCGTCATCCTGCATCAGTAGCTTCTATATTATGGAAACTATCACATGGATAAGTACAAAAGAGCATGCTATTACTCGCACTAAGGCCGAGGCCAAATATCGTAGATGGCCCTTGTGGTTTCCGAGCTCGCTTGACTTAGGAGCCTCATGATCGAAGTTGGCGTGTCTTTTTCATCTCCCACAGTTTTCTTTTGTTGCAATTTTGTTATCACTTTATCAAAACAATGTGAAACTTCGAGAGATCACGCTTTAGTATATTTCCAATGCTTCCCAGATTGTAGACACTCTCATCATAACACTACCTCGCCCATTGTATCTAATAGGAAGAAGAAGGGGGAGAAAGAGATCTAAAGGGAAAAAACTAGAGAACTAGGGTTGAGGAGGAGAGAAGAGGGAAATACCTTGAGATATCTCGCATGCCTCCACAAGAAAGCAACCCGGGTATAAATACCCGGGCCAAGGAGGGGCCGGCCGGCCCCTCCAAAAGGGGCTGAAACCGTTAGTTCAGCCCCGGCCGGCCGGTTCACTAAGTGGGGGCTGAACCAGATGGTTCAGCCCCGTTGTTGCTTGCCGACTCCTTGCGCCTACGAACATATTGACGCCCCGAGAAATGTAAAGGCAGCGTAACATTCCCCTCCCCATCAAGAACCAGTTTGTCCCCAAGGTGGTAGTCGGGGTAAAGCTCCTTGAAGTCCAGCAAATCCACCCAGGAATTGTGCGCCGCCGAGAGGTCCTTCCACCTGACCAAGAGCTCGGGGCGGTACTCAGCGCCTCGCCGTTTCCACTTGAGCAGCACAACATCCTCCGAAAGTGGGCGAAGCTCGCCTGCACTGGTAGCCTCTGGCAGAAAAGCACTCGGTTGGACATTGGCACCAACCTTCCGCTTAAGCAAGGACACATGAAAAGTTGGGTGAATGCTGGAACCCATAGGCAGTGCCAACTTGTAAGCCACCGGCCCAACCCTGCTAAGTATACGAAAGGGGCCGTAATACCGGGGAAATAACTTCTGATTCAGATGACGAGCGATTGACAACAGTTGGTACGGTCGGAGCTTGAGAAACACTTCGTCGCCCACATCAAACTCCCTCTCCTTGCGATGCTTGGTTGCCTGAACCTTCATGCGATCCTGGGCAAGGCGAAGGTTCTCATGCAGGGTTGCTAACATGTGATCCCTGTCACGAAGAGCCCGACCAACGCCGGCATGGCCGTGCTGCCCGAATCATAGCTGCTCAAAGTAGGAGGGGGCGGCCGTAAACAACCTCAAAACGGGGTCATCCTGCTGACGGAGTGGTAGGAAGTGTTGTAGCAATACTCGGCCCAATGCAACCACCCCGGCCAAGTCCGGGGCTCGTCCATAACAAAACAACGGAGATAGGTCTCCACGCCCCGATTTAAGACCTCTGTCTGGCCGGCCGTCTGGGGGTGATGTGTTGTGTTGAAACGTAAACATGTCCCTTGCAGCTGGAATACTTCTTGCCAAAAATTGCTCACAAAGGTGGGGTCCCGGTCAGAGATGATAGCACGAGGCAGGCCATGCAAGCGGATAATCTCCCGAGCAAAAAGAACCGCGACAGATTCGTCGGTATATGGATGGTTCAAAGCAAGGAAGTGGTCGTACTTGGAGAGTTTGTCAACCACCACCAGAATCACGGATTTTCCTTGGGACTTGGGCAACCCGTCAATGAAATCCATCGACACAGTATCACAAATATGTTGTGGAATCTCGAGAGGCACAAGCAGTCCTGTCGGTGAGGTCGTCTCGTACTTCTGACGTTGGCAGATCTCACATTGCCGCACAAACTGATGTATGTCGCGGCGCATGTCGGGCCAAAAAACATTTGCTCGTGCCCGCTGAAGGGTACGAAGCACTCCAACGTGGCCTTCTGTCGGTGAAGAATGAAACTCGTGCATCATCACGGTTTTCCATGCCGAGTCCGGAGGAATAACCACTCGGCCATGATGGTAGAGGCGGCCATTCTGAAGGTGATAGCCGGAGTCCACGGTCTCACCGCGCTGCAAAGCCTCCACCAGGGTGCGTAAAGCGGAAGTTCGCATCACTTTCTCTTGTATATCCTCCAGGGAATCCACTAGTGATCCTGTGATGTGAGCAAGAGTACCCTCCGGAAGGCGAGAGAGAGCGTCAGTCACCACGTTGTCTTTGCCTCTCCGATAGGTAATCTCATAATCATAACCCAAAAGCTTGGTGACCCACTTTTGTTGAAGAGGAAAAGAGACCCGCTGATCCAGGAAATGTTTCAAGCTCTGGTGGTCGGTGCGAATTTTAAAATGCCGGCCTAGCAGGTATGGCCGCCACACAGCCACGGCGTGGATGATAGCCAACATTTCCTTCTCATATGTGGACAAGCCCAACGTGCGAGGGGCCAGTGACTTGCTGTAGAAGGCTAAGGGTCGACCCTCCTGCATCAACACCACACCAATGCCCACCCCGGAAGCATCGGTTTCCAGCACAAACTCCTTGGTGAAATCTGGGAGCACCGGGACTGGAGTAGACGTCATGGCCCCTTAAGTGCCTGAAATGCTGCCTCTGCCTTGCCCTGCCAAAAGAAGACGTCTTTTTGTAACAACTGGGTGAGAAGGTCGGGCAATCTTGCCATAGTTTTCACAAAGCGGCGGTAGTAGCCTGTGAGACCCAAGAAGCCCCTCAATGCTCGTATAGTCTGGGGGCGCGGCCAGGATAACATGTTTGCGATCTTTTGAGGGTCCGACTTGACGCCGTCAGTCGACACCAAATGACCCAGGTACTCTACCTCCTCCTGCCCGAAAGAGCATTTGGACTGCTTGGCGTACAGTTGGTGTTGGCGAAGGATGACGAAGACCATCTCCACGTGGTGCAAATGTTCCTCCCAGCTAGCACTGTAGATCAGAATATCATTAAAGAATATCAGCACAGACTGACAGAGAAGGGGCCGGAATATCTCATTCATGACAGCCTGGAATGTGGAGGGGGCGTTGGTGAGCCCAAACGGCATCACCGAGAACTCATAATGCCCGTCATGTGTGCGGAATGCGGTCTTGTAGACATCCTCTTCATGCATGCAAATCTTGTGATAACCCGACCGGAGATCGAGTTTGGTGAAACGGGAAGCACCGTGTAGTCCATCCAGTAGTTCTTCAATCAGCGGTATCGGAAACTTGTCTTTTATGGTGGAACTGTTTAGGCCGCGGTAGTCCACGCAGAAGCGTCACGATTCGTCCTTCTTCTTGACTAAGATTATGGGGGATGAGAATGCACTGGTACTAGGGCGAATGAGTCCCGCTGTGATCATTTCCCGAACGCTGCGCTCGATCTCGGCCTTCTGGCTATACGGGTACCGGTATGGCCGAATATTGATGGGCTCCGTCCCGGTCTTCAGCTGAATCTGGTGATCGCGGAACTGCGGTGGTGGGAGCGTCCTGGGTGTCTGGAATATATCTACATACTGAGCGAGCAACACCCGCATCTGCTCGGGTACTGCCGGAGGTGCCCCGGGGGCCTCCGTAACTGCCATGATCATCGTCATCGTGTTGCCCTGCTCCCCCAACCGCTCCAGACTGCGGAGGGATATCTCCTTCAGTGGAGAAGATTTTAGGCCAACTAGGCAATACTGCCTCCCCTGTTGGAGAAACTTCATCGTCATTTGTTCCCAATCGAAGGTAACCCTCCGTAATTGTTGTAGCCACTGCACCCCAAGCACCATGTCCGACCCTCTGATGGGTACGAGGTAGACGTCTGTGCGTCCTGAGTACCCCTGTATCCGTAGTTCCACGCCTTTCATAACCCCTCACACTGGAGTTTGCTCCCGTCGGCCACCATAACATGAAAAGCAGCTGCTCGGTCAACCTCGTGTCCCACCCGTTGCGCCACTTCCAGGTGGATGAAGTTATGCGTGCTCCCGCTATCTACCAGAATAGTCACCCTTTCCTGGCGGACTCTCCCGGCCATCCTCATTGTGAGCGGTGCATTGCACCCCTCCATCGCCTGAAGTGACACGCCAAACTCAGTCAAATCCAAGTCCCCATCCCACTCTGATTCGGGTGGGCTCCCGTCCTCCGTGTCCTCACGTAGCATAAAGACCTGTATCTTCTGGCATTTGTGTCCCGGCGTGAACTTGTCGTCGCAATTAAAGCATAAGCCCTTCTCTTTCTTGGCTTGGAGTTTGGCCCATGAAAGTCGTGTCACCGTTGGCTTGCCAGCCGCTGAGGGATCCCGTCGTGCAACTGCGGGGGCCGTTGGCTGCCTCCCCATGGTACGAGTCCGCTGCCTGTGGAAGCGTTCCTCCTAGATGCGGGCCAACGTGATAGCATGATTCAACGTGCGGGGTGTGTGTGCGTGCACCTCATCACGAAGGTGCTCCTTGAGTCCTGAGACGAAGCAGCTGAGTAGCATCTTTTCTTCCCACTGCACCCGATTTGCCAATTTTTCAAACTCGGTGCAGTATTCCATCACTGTCCCCTTCTGCTGCAACTTCTGGAGAGGGACCTCAAAATCCTCGTACACCAGGGGTCCAAACCGGGCCGTAAAGCCCTCCACAAACACTGCCCAGGGAACGTAGTCCCGGCCCCGTAAAAACCACTGCTTCCACTGGAAGACATCGTCCTCTAGATGGAAGGATGCAAGTTGAACCCACTGCCCTTCTGGCACATCCTGATAACTGAAGAAAAGCTCTGCTTTGTGTATCCACTCCAACGCGTCTCCTCCGTTGAATTTGGGAAAATTCATGCGGGTTAATTTTGGGGGCATGTACGCCCGCGGCGCGCCCTGTCCTTGCCAACCATGACTGTGCCCGTAGCCGGCTAATCTCCTTTGCTCCCCCGGGTAAGGAAATCCGCCTGGATATCCTTGCTGATAAATTTCTCCCACTGGAGGAGGTTGGCCGGCCCAAGGAATGCCCGGTCTGAAGCCTCCTACTGGTCTGAAGCCCCCCGGTTGAGGAAGAAGCCCTCCCGCGCCCAGCGGAGGTGGTCCGGCCTGACCCGCAAGTCTCCCGATCCCGCCCTGATCCTCCCCGACCCGCCGCCAGGGGGTGTGGCCTGCACCGAAGTCGTTGATGCCGCCCTGGGACGAACCTGTGCCCGACGGGTTCGGGCGGTGTCTCTCGCCAGCGGCCTCCATCCACGTGCTAGGGTTTGTGTCGTCCCCGTCGCCGCCTCTCCTAAGATCGGACCCGCCGGATGAGATCCCGCCGTTTCGAGTCCGGGGTTTGGAGATCCGCCGTTCTCTTCGCTCGTCGGGCTCTTCCCTTTCATATTTTGCGCTAGTAAGGCTTTGATCTCCTCCATCCGAGCGTCGATCCGTTCCTTCAAGTCGCTAGGTTGACGTCCTCATGTTTTCCTCTATGGCGGCCACTGAATCCGTCAATCCAACAAAGTTTTCTTCTAGGGTTTCCAAGCGGTTAATTTCTTCTTGCGTGCGGGTAATAACCATGGTGGAGAAACGTGCCTCTGATACCAAATGATAGGAAGAAGAAGGGGGAGAAAAAGATCTAAAGGAAAAAAAACTAGAGAACTAGGGTTGAGGAGGAGAGAAGAGGGAAATACCTTGAGATATCTTGCATGCCTCCACAAGAGAGCAGCCCGGGTATAAATACCCAGGCCAAGGAGGGGCCGGCCGGCCCCTCCAAAAGGGGCTGAACCCGTTGGTTCAGCCACGGCCTGCCGGTTCACTGAGTGGGGGCTGAACCAGATGGTTCAGCCCCGTTGTTACTTGCCGACTCCTTGCGCCTACGAACATATTGACGCCCCGAGAAGCGTAAAGGCGGCGTAACAGTATCTTTGATTTTTTACCTAGCTTGGCTTCTACTCTCTCTCTCTCTCTCTCTCTCTCTCTCTCTCTCTCACACACAGACTATTATGATGATGGCAATGCCAGATTAATTGATGATCGCTGACTCTACAAGTGGCTTATGTATTTACATTGGCAGTAATCCTGGCACATGAAAGAGTGAGAAGCGCATGTCTCTTGCCCTAAGGTTGAGGTTTAATATCACTCAATGGTCCTTGCAGTTTACCAAACTTAAAGGTGAACTCCTCCTGCGGTTCTCTTTTGTAGAACTCAGCTTGTCAATCACATTACTAAAAACCTGATTTTTCATGAGCGTGCGAAACATGTTGAGGTAGAATGTCACTTTATCAATGTAAATGTCAAGCTTCAAGATAGCTAGCTTCACATGTCTCTGTCGCTTCCTAGATTGCAAACATTCTCACATAAGCACTACGCCACTCATTGTATATTTTGTTTCTTACCAAGCTTGGGTGCATAGGACACGCGTGATTCAACATGTGAAGGGGTTTAGAAAGTGTTATGTATTTTATTTTTGTGTTGTCATTATTTTGTTCCATATTATTTTACATAACACCGATGAGCTTTTCTCCCCAAATTTTCTGCAAAAAGTAAATCTTTGAAGAAAAAGAAGAAGCTTGATTACCTCATGCATGAAAAAATTGCAGTGCAGCAAGCTTCACTGAAGCAGCTAACATGGACTTCAAAATTGTCTGGTATAGGTATTTCTCTGCAGCATTTCATGATGAAACCCAAAGCAAAATCTCAAAACTCCACAAGATAAGTTTTCCATTTCCATCATGTTTCTTCCAGCAACAAAACGCAGATCTTAGAACTTATCATCTGGCACAAAACCTCTCTGCAGCATTTCATCATGAATCCTGAACGCCTCCTTCAAATTCTCAGCAGCAACATATCCATTTACGAGAGTCGTGTAAGTGAACCGATCCGGCAGAACTCCTCTGTCCGCTACTTTCTTGAAGATCGAATGAGCTTCTTCCACTCTACCCAGGTCACAGTACCCACTTATAAGTGCATTATATGTTGTAATATCTGGATTCACCTCCTCCTTTTCCATTCTATCAACCAAAGAAAGTGCTTCCTTCATCTTCAGCTCTTTCACAAACCCATGAACCAAAGTGTTATATGTTATAGTGTCAGGAACTATGTTATCATTTATCATCTCCACAAAAAACTCCTGGGCCTTCAGTACATAACCAGAGCGGCAATATCCCTTAATAATGGAGTTATAAGTAACAATATTGGGCAAAATTCCTTTCCTAATCATTTCATCCAACAACTCAAATGCCTTAGAAACATCCCCTTTGGTACAAAAACAATCAATTAGGATGCTGTAAGTGATGCAATTAGGCATAATTCCTGCATTAGTCATATCATCCCACAATCCATAAGCTTTTTCCATGTCACCTTCCTTGCAGAAACCGCCAATTAAGGTGTTATAAGTAACAACATCTGGTTTAAGATTTCTACCCAACATTGTATGAAATAAATTGAAAGCTTCCTCCATACTTCCATCTCTGCAGTATCCATGGATGAGCGTCGTAAAAGTGCAGAAATCAGGATTTACTCTCCTTTCCATCATCTCCTTGAACAGCATTTCAGCATCTGTAAGCCTTCCTTCCTTGCACATTCCGCTCAATATCGTATTATACGTGACAATATCCGGAGCACAGCCATGATCAAGCATCTCATCGCGCATTCTTAGAGCCTCCGACAACGAACCAGCCCTGCAAAATCCACCAATTAGCATCGTATAAACTACGGTATCTGGAATCAATCCAACCACCTTCATCTCTTTGAAATAGAGCAATGCTGCATTGATGTCTCCCTTCTTGCTGAACAAACTAATCAAATTGCTGAAGGTTACAATATCAGGAACAAGACCTTGATGCAAAATTTCGCGATATATCCCGATCGCCTCCTGTTCTTGTTCTTCCCTACAAAAAGCACCTAACAAAATGTTAAAAGTAGAAGTGTTTGGCGTCAATCCGCTTCCCACCATCTCTAGTTTCAACTCCTGGGCTTCTCTGTACCTCCCTGTTCGACAAAATCCATTCAAAATGGCGTTGTAGGTGACAACATCTGGCCTGAATCCCTTCCCTGACATTGAATTTAAGAGATTCAGTGCTTCCTCGAGGCGTCCACTGCGAGAATGGGCATCCACCAATGTGTTATAGGTCACCATATCTGGAAAAATATCTCTTCTTTCCATTTCAGCCATGAATTCGTCAACCTCGTCGAACCTCCCGTCTCTGCACAGAGCGTTGAGGATGATGTTCAGCGTGTAGGCATTCAAGCAGGTCCCAATCTGAAGCACTTCTCTGTATAATTCCCAGACCATATCAAGCCATCCGACCCGCACCAATCCGGAGAGAAGGCTGTTGCAGGCGTTGACGGAGATTGATACACTCCGTCGCTTCAAAATATGGAAGATCTCGGCGGCCTCCCTCAGTTTTCTGGCCTGGACATAGGTGCGGATGACGAGGTCGAACACAGAAGGGATGGAGTTGCAGGCGTGGTAAGTGGAGATTAGGGCATCCACAATCTCCGACCTCGAAGAGCCTCGTCGCCGGACCATTCGGAGGATGAGCGACTGGGCGTCGACGGATCGGCGGTTTAGGACAGAAACGTGGATCATGGCGCTGAGAGACTCCGATGAGAGCTTCAGATTGGGTTTTCTCGCGAGGAGATCGACGAAGTCTTGACCGAGGAGAGGGCTTCTGCTTCTGCATTTGTAAAGGACCTCGAGGATTACGGAAGGGGTCAGGTGGATTGGGGAGTTAGGACGGAGATGGATTGGGGTTATGCCGCGATCGAGGTCGGAGATGATTCGGTCGGAGAGGGAGAAGGAGGCGGCGAGAGATTGTGTTGGCGAAATTTTCCGGCGAATGTTTCCGGCGATGGTTATCATCTCTGTGGAGTAGAGGAATCGAGCAAGTGACCGGCGATAGTGTGACCCCCTAAAATTTGGGTGTTAAAAGGGCCTAAATTTTCTGTGCCTTAAACGCATTTTACAATCAATGAAAATTCAACTGTATTTTTGAATTAAAAAAAGGTCCCGCACAATTCTCTCGTGCGTTGCACACACAGAAAATTCTCTCATAAGAGATCCTTTTGGTAATTGATTGTCAAATGTTATTGGCATATCAAAAAAATTATTTTCATATCAAATATTTTTTAACATATCAATAAAAAAATTTTAAAATGTACATCAAAAACTCATTTTTTTTTAAATTGTGTCTTTATTTTGCTAGCATTACTAGTGAAGTAATAGACTGAAAAATTGTTCAATTAAAGCAATCATTTAAAATAAATAACATATGTTCAATAAAAGCGAAGATTAATTTCAATAATATATGTCAATCATAATTGTTTCAAGCCTTCAAAAATCACCAATTATCATCAAACTTTATAGACGTGCAATTAAAAAAATGAAATCATAAATATCAGCACACTTAACTACACACATTTAACTACACACTTCACACACCCACACTTAATAGCACACTTAACAACACACACTTCACTGCACTTAACAACACACTTCACAGTTCACTGCACTTAACATACACACATGCACACTAATACACACACACTTCATTGCACAATTTCATAGAGAACTCAAAAGTAACAAAATCAGAAAATCTCAAATGGAGAGGAAATTGGTAACAACAAATTCCTAATAAAAATCATAAATTCCTCACAATAACATTAAGAGAAAGTAACTAGAGAAGATGAGAGAAATTAATACACTATATACCTCTAATCAGCAACAAGAGGAGCAATCCAAAAGGGGAGAAGAGCAAATCTACTGAAAATCAGAAGTTCAGAACTGAAGAGGAGGGCGGCGAACTGGAGAGGAGGGCAAACACATGTTCCCCATCGTTGTCTAGGGCATGCCGGAGAAAGCGTCATCAATCTGGAGAGGAGGGCGGCGAACTCGCCGGAGAAGAAAGAAGAGCAGGAGGAGAGGGTGACAGTGAACTCGTTGAAGAAAGCAGCAGCAGTGCAAATCGCGAACAGGAGGAGAGGGCGTCGTCATCGCAAGGAAAGGGCGTCGTCGATCTGGAGGGAGCGACAGTGAACTCGTCGGAGAAGAGAGGTGAGGGCGAACTCGAACAGGAGGGAGCGGCAGCGAAAACCGCGAAATAGGGAGGAGAGGGCGTTGTCGGGTTGGAGTGCGGCTACAGCTTTGGGTTGTTTGGAGATTTAGGATTGTAACTTTTTTATGTGTTTTTTGGGTGTGGCAATAGCGATTACTGGTGTGCTTTTAACACCGCCCTAAAATTTTTGTGAGGATGATTGATCTAAAATAAGATAAATTTTCAATATGACCTTGTTACACAAATATTGTTGTATATTTTTGCAAACAATCTGCACCGTTGAAATCACAAATTAGACGGAGGGTCTTGCTCCTGTACGGTAATCTGCAATGATCAACATGCATTACACGTACCTAAATATTTCTCAGACGCAAGGTCCTAGGCTTACGAAATATCTCATAATTTATTAACTTTTTTGGCACTTTGTGTGACTGTTGCTCAAAGCATCCGGATGGGGATCTAGGTGGAATCCCCTACCCGTTGCCCCTAGGTGGGTATAAATAGGCAAACCCTTAGGAGTTACTACGGGTATGGGTTAACCGTGTACCCGACACGACCCGTTAAGCCTCCGAACCCGTTAATTGTCCAAATATACACTAACAATCTCCTCCTATATTTGTGACAAATAACGTATACGTTTCAGAGTGCAGAAAGTGGAAAATATTAAAATAAATTTCCGACTTAACACATTTCCATAAGAGTTAGCACAGTTTTTAAAGAAAACATAAACATGAATTTTTAAAAACAATAACATAATACATGCAAAGAAAAATGTGCTACTCAACAATAAATAAGTCTGAAAAAACAATAAATGACTACAGATAAACATGTAACAATTCTACTCAGAGAGTAGATCATCATCATCTATGTCAAAATCCACTTTCTCTCCTCCATCTTCACCAGTGTCTGCAAGGAATTTCATGAGTCAGACTCTATGAATTCATAAACATATGCAGTGACGTATCAAAGTAAGCTAGCTCTACCTAAATGAGCTTAATACTTGTAGCAGTAGTGAAGTAACACTGTCAGCATCTCTATCCAGTCTAGCTAGGACCAGTCAAGTTTTGATTTTCAATAAATCAAACGTTGTTATCTTACTCATTAGTGATCACTATGTGTCTTGTCATATGACTTGACACACCGTCATTTGCAACATTATCAAATGTGGAATAATGTGCTATGACCACTAAAGTTAGATTAACTCATCAACGACTTTCTATTCCTAGTTGAATAATTCTCAAATCAACATACAATGAGAAAGATGTTAAGTCATCAGGTGTAGAATGACTAGCATCTAACCATCTTGGGCTTTCATCAAGAAATTATTTGGGGTTTTCAGTCTGTTATTAGATGCTTGAATGTTGCGACTCTAGGTTCTTACCATAAAACATAAACATTGGAGGAAGTTTCATATTTCTATGAACTTTAATCTCATCTCCCCCGATGTTTTTATTGTGAGAACTCTATTTAAGCCCTTTGTCAAGGCGTCTGCAACATTATCTTTTGATCTCACATCAACGAGGTTCACAATCCCTTGACTCGTAAGGGAGGTCAACTAGGCTTGTTTCATCCGTAGTTGCCTTCTTTTGTTATTGAACAAAGTGTTCGTAGCAATCGTTTTAGTAGCCTGATTATCACAGTAAACTGCAACAGAACTCAACTTCAGGCTCGACAATGGAATGTCCATCACCAAATCTCTTATCCACTCTGCTTCTTCTCCCGCTGAAGCTAGAGCGTAGAGTTTGGATTTCATAGAAGATAGTGCAATACATGATTGTCTCTTGGACTTCCAGGCTACAGCTGCTCCTCCTAGTGTGAAGATAAATCCACTAGTGGACCTGCTGCCAATTAATTCTGAGCACCATGATGCATCAGAATATCCTTCCAACACTGGAGGATGACCATGATAACATAAAGCATACTTTTGGGTGTGCTTTAAGTATCGCATCAGCCTATCGAGGGCATCCCAATGGTCTTGGCTAGGATTACTAGTGCACCTGCTCAACATGCCGACCGTAAAGGCTATATCAGGTCTTGTGCAGACCATAGCATACATGAGACTACTAATCAGTTTAGCATAATCTGACTGTCGAATCGCATCTCATCATTGGGCTTTAAGCGATTATTGTAATCATAAGGTGTCTCCACTGCTCTACGTTCACTATATCCCCACGTGTCCAACATGGACTTTATGTAGTGGCTTTGACTTAGGGAAATGCCATTTTTCCCAAAGCTCACTTGTATGCCTAGAATAGTCTCGGCTACACCTAGGTCTTTAATGCTAAACTCTTTCATTAGTTCTGACTTAACGTCATCCACTACGGATTGATCAGAACCAAGTATCAGCATATCATCCACATACAAGCATATTATAGCGACTTTGTTCGATCTATGACCTATGTAAAGACATTTGTCCGAGAGACTCGACATGAATCCCATAATTTTGGTGCCTGTTTTAGTCCGTATAGCGACTTGATTAACTTACAGACCTTATTTTCGTGACCGTCTACTATGAAACCTTCAGGTTGGCTCATGTATATTTCTTCGGTCAGATCTCCGTTCAAAAACGCAGTCTTAACATCCATTTGATGAACAATAAAGTTCTCAATAGACGCAATAGCAAGTAGGATCTTAATGGTTGCTAAGTGACACACTGGTGAATATACATCAAAGTAATCCACCCCACTAACTTGTGTGAAACCTTTAGCCACCAGGCGTGCTTTATACTTAGCGACGCTACCATCAGGATTGAGTTTCTTTTTCAGAACCCACTTACACCCTATAGTTTTAGCCCCTCTTGGCTTATCAACCAACGTCCAGGTGTTGTTCTGAAGTAGAGAATTCATCTCTTCATCAATGGCTTCTTTCTAGAGTAGTGAATCCCTTGATCTCATCGCATCCTTATAGGTGGATGGATCGGCCTCAACGTGGTAAGTGACAAAGTCACTACCAATGGTTCTAAGAGTTCGCTCTCTCACTGAAGTCCGTCTAGACTCTAGGACATTACTGTCTACTGGGACTGAATAGGAGGTGCTCGGTACTGATTCAGGTTCTTCCTCAGTAATAGTTGCTTGCATACCTGGGATTGTCAGGTTCTTATCCTTAAGGAACTTATCCTCAAAGAACACAGCATCCCTAGATTCAATAATTATATTATTAGACAGGTCTAAGAATCTATCTGCAGCACTATCTTCAGCACAACCTAAGTAGACACATGTGTTAGTCCTAAGTCCAAGTTTAGACCGTCTAGGGTTAGAGACCCTGACATAGGCTATACAGCCCCAGGTCTTAAGTCTAGTTAAAGACGGGGGTGTCTTAAACCAAAGCTCGTAGGGTGTGACGTCTAACTTAGCATGAGGAACTTTGTTTAGAATATTATTTGTAGTTAAAACTGCTTCTCCCCAATAGGCAGTAGGCATGCCAGCAGTGATGAGCATAGAGTTTAACATTTCTGTCAACGTTCTATTCTTTCTCTCGGCTATACCATTTGATTGGGGTGAGTAAGGAGCAGTGGTTTCTGTTATGATCCCTTGAGAGGCAAGGAAACCCCGAAACTCACTGGACATGTATTCTCCTCCTCTATCACTTCTAAACCTCTTAATTCTCATGTCTAGTTGGTTCTCTACCCTGGTTTTGAAAAGACAGAATTTTTCAAACGCTTCATCTTTAGTTTTAAGAAGATAGATGTGACAAAACCTAGAGCAGTCATCTATAAATGTGATCATATACTTCCTTCCTCCTCTTGTGACAAAGCTTTTAAAGTCACATATATCAGAATGTATAAGCTCTAGTGGTGTTGTGCTCCTAGTAACCGCACTAAAAGGTTTCCTAGTGATCTTAGTCTAAGCACACACGTCACATTTCTCAGGCGGTGACTTAGTGTCTAATGTGATCTGGTGAGTTCTAGCTATTTGGAACATCTTCCTATAGTTCACGTGTCTTAGTCTCTCATGTAGAGTCTTAGGGCTAACTAAGTTTGATTGAACTTGTTGAACTAACTCGTTTGCTAGACTCAGTCGGTACATCCTATTTTGGACGTATGCACATCCAAAATAGTGTGAGTTAACTGACAGTGTTACTCTACCGCTACAAAAAGTGAAAGACATACCAGCATCACATAATAAACTTATAGACACTAAGTTAGCAGCTAGAGAAGGAATAAACTTAACATTTTTTAGAGTTAGAGTCTTACCTGAGGATAGCGGCAGCGTTGCATTCCCCACCTTCAAGACGTCAGCTGTCTCACCATTTGCAACTGTAACAGACTCTTTTACAGCAGTGAGCCCTGTCATAAGATCAGCATTGTTGCAAACGTGGCACGTCGCCCCCGAATCCAAGTACCACTCCGTGCTGGCCTTAGCGTTTCCGACCATCCCAACAAAATCGGAAGACTCAGCTAGGCTAACCATATTGGCTTGGTTGCCATCCTGTGGTGCTTTGATTCTTTCCCGTTTAGGGAGCCTGCAATCAGATGCGTTGTGCCCCCACTTGTTGCAGTTAAAACACTTGCCCTTGAACTTTTTGGCGCGTTTGCTAGGGCCTGCAACCTGGGAGCTACCATGGGAGGGTCTGGTCCTCTTAGGGTTCGACACGCGTTTAGAACTGAGAACCATGTTAGCCGCAGCCTTCTGCTTGCTAACAGTTTCTAAAGCGTGTCGAGTCATATTCTCATCCTCAATGCGAATAAATCGCTTGAGGTCATTGAGACCGACCTGTATCTTCTTGCGGTACATTTCAGTTTTGAAATTATACCATGTAGAGGGCAATTTATAAATGATCGTGCCAGCAACAAAGCTGTCTGGCAGGGAGATATTCTCACTATGTAAAGAATCTACTAAAACTTCAAAATCCGATACCTGAGGGAGAATCGTCTTCTCCTCGTCGAACATGAAGGAATGGAATTTGTCCACCAGGTGCGCCTTGGACAGATCCTCCTCTTGCCTGAAGTGCTCCTCCAGTGCTTCCCAGATTTCCTTGGCGGTCTTCAACTTGATGTACGTCTTCGCCAGGCTGGAGGACAGGCAGTTCAGCAGGTAGTCACGGCAGAAGTCCTCATCAGCAATCCACTGGGCCTCCTCTTCAGTCCCCATAACGGCAGCACGATCAGACTGAACTGTGTAGAACACGTTCAGGTACTTCATTCCAAACTGAGTATTCAACTTCCAGTCGTTGAATTCTGTCGCTGTGAACTTCTCCAGTTTGTTCATCGGAACTGGGGAGGAAAAATTTCCCTTCAACATTTTGAGATCTCTTCCTTTAACTAGCGCAAATCTGACGAGATAGAGATCACAAAGAGCAGTGTCCTTGACTGATTATGTAGATCTCCTCCTTAGACAAAGCACAAAAGAAGGGAAGAGCCACAGATTAATGCTTGAACGATCAGAATTTTCCTCTCTTTTTTTTCAGAAGCACCTGGGAACCTTCTTCACGATCCAACTAGTTCACTGTTTTGCCTGTTCCCAGAGGGCAACAGAGGATCAACAACAAGAAAAAAAAATCTCCAAAATCTCCTTTGTACTTTCTCCAGAAAAAAAAACGAGCTTTGCTCCAGTTGGCTGGAGAACGGGGGAACTCCGGCAGTGAGAGATCCGCACAGGAAAAAAAAACTGGAGCGGTGGGACTTCTTCCTGATTCCGATCAAGCAGCGGACTGTTTTTACCTGCGGCGGTGGCGGAGACGTGATTTCTCCAAAAACCCTCTTTAATCCCTAGGATTAGGGCAGATAGTTAATCCTAGTGAGATAAATCTGGATGGGAAGCCAAACAGGGCAGTGAAAAAACTCTATGCAGGCGTGCCTTAAGAGCATCTCCAACGGGAGATCTTCATATTCTCCAAATATGGAGATTGCAGTGCTACAGTGTTCTCCAAATATGGAGAACATGGAGAACCAACTCCAACCATGTTCTCCATATTTGAAGAACATTGATTTTTTTAATATTATATGTATAAATAAATATACATTTATTAATGTCAAAATATATTTATATAAATTACATATTTATATGTATAAATAAATATATATAATAATTAAAATAAAAAATAAAAAAATTATATTTAAATAAAAACGTCGAGCTGAGCTCGACGTTTTTCCCGAGCTGAGCTCGACGAACGTCGAGCTCAGCTCCACGTTTTTTTCATATTTTTATTTATTATAATTAATAATTAATATAAATAATAATTTATATAAATAATAATAATTAGCTTGCCAAATTAAAATAAACATTACATTATAAAAATAAAATAAGCATTACATATTTCAAAATTAAAATATTACATTTGAAATTTAAACTAAAAATCTGGGAGGTCATCACTGGGTTCGATACGATTTCCGCGCGCGCTATCCCCCTGTTGTTCTCCTCCATACCTTGGTATGTTGTAGTCGCTTCCTCCATACTGGCTTCCTCCCTGCTGGTCTCTTCCGAACTGATGTCCTTCAAATTGGCTTCCGTCGTACTGGTTTTCTCGGTATTGGCTTTCTCGGTACTGATTTCCTCCAAATGGAGGTCCTCCAAATTGAGGCCCTCCAAATGAAGGTCCTCCATGTCGGTCTCTTTCATACTGGCTTCCTCCGTACTGACTTCCTTCATGTTGACCTCCTCCAAATGGAGGTCCTCCAAATTGAGGCCCTCCATATCGAGGTCCTCCATGTCGATCTCCTCCATACTGGCTTCCTCCACACTGGCTTCCTCCAAGTTGACCTCCTACAAATTGAGGTGCTCCATATTGGCTTCCTCTATATTGGCTTCCACCGTAACCACTACCTCCGTATACGCCACCTCCATATTCAGTTCCTTCGAGTGATGAAGATCCTCCAAATAATGGTTTTATAATATTTCTATTCATAATTTCTTGTTTTTTTTGTCGAAAATACTGTCGTTCTGGAGTTCCTTTGATGTTATCCAAATCTATCATCATGATATCGTGATCTTGTTTAGCGCTCTGTAGATCTAGTTTTCTTTTTTGATTTTCTGCTTTCATTCTCATGAGCTCTTGGATAGCAGACATATCGTTTGCTCGTTGTTCTTGCCCTCTCTTTAAAAACTCTAAGATTTCTTCGTTTTTTTTAGTATGAGTCTCGATATCATAACCCTTACCACTCAATTGTCTCCTCCTCTCCTTTTCTTGCTTTCTCCCAGTTGGTCGTTTATTGGAAGTTGAGATTGGAGATTCTTCATCCCCAGTACTACCAAGATTCATGTTATTGTTATCTGAATTTAAGTCTATTCCTCTCCCTTGACTGGGAGTGTTAGAACTTAATGTTTGTGACATGTTAATATTTGGAGAGTTCTTATTTTTTGTAGACCCTGACGTTTCCATCCACTTCTCTGTGTTTTTTAAGATATGCCAAACATGCTCAAACATGAATCCTTTCTTCTCTTTTGAATCAGAGGCATATAACATTTTGGCTTCATTGAGCTACAAAAAAAATTACTTTAATCACACATTAATTAAGATATTTATGCATTTAAATTCTAAAAAATTCTTACAATATCAAGTTCAGAAGCACCGCTGGGATTTCGTTGCTCTATCTGCCGAATACATCCTCGGAATTTGCTTGTTTTACTTGCCAAAAGAGACCAACGACAAGAAAGAGATTTTGGGGTTCTCTGTCCTACACAAGTTTGAGGTCTTGTATTGTGAAAGATGGTTGAAATTCTTTCCCACATTCTTTGTTCTTTCTGATTACTCCCCATAACGGGGTCTTCCGAAACCTCAAGCCAAGCATAACATAGTGCTTGATCTTCTTTTGGGGAGAATGCTTGGCCACGAATAGATGACATGATGACGAGGAAAGAAATTAGAGAGTTCTTGATTTTGGGGATAGAGTGATGAGAACTTGAGTTCTGCAATGGGTACTTATAGAGAGTGATAGAATGAGTACTTATGAAAAAGAGAGGCTTGAGTGGAGAAGGCATCCAATGTTTGGGAGAAGGCATTCAATGCTGGGAAAAAACAAGGCTCCGGATTATGAGATGACAGGATTGACAAAACAAGACAGAAGCTTGAGTGGAGAAGACATCCAATGCTTGGGAGAAGACATCCAATGCTGGGAAAAAACAAGGCTCCGGATTATGAGATGGCAGGATTGACAAGACAAGACAGAGGCTTGAGTGGAGAAGGCATCCAATGCTTGGGAGAAAACGCCTTAAATAGGCTTCAGCATAACAGATCGTCGAGCTCGGCCGAACGTCGAACGGCGTTCGACGATCGTCGAGCTCGACCGATCGTCGAGCTCGGCCGAACGTCGAACGGCGATCGACGATCGTCGAGCTCGGCCGAACGTCGAGCTCGGCCGAACGTCGAACGACGGTCGACGATCGTCGAGCTCGGCCGAACGTCGAGCTGGGTTCGGCGCGTCGGACGTCGAGCTGGGTTCGACGTTCGACGTCGGGCTGGGTTCGACGATCGTCGAGCTGGGTTCGACGATCGTCGAACCCAGTTCGACGATCCCAGTTCGACGACTGGAGAAAACATCTCCCCAAAAAATTTGGTCCGGGGGCGTTGCCCCCGAGCCCCCACCGGGGACGCTGTCCCCTGGACCCCTGCCCGCTGTCCGGTCAGCGGGACCTCCGCCGGGGGCTGCCGCCCCCGGACCCCCGCTGTCGTCGGTCCCGGAGATGTCGAAGGGGGATCACACTTCGATTCTTCTAAGCTCACGTGGGCAAACCCGGTGTGAGAAACAAGAGGACCAGAAGTGTGCCACAAACCCCAACAAAGACAAGACAGAGGCTTGAGTGGAGAAGGCATCCAATGCTTGGGAGAAGGCATCCAATGTTGGGAAAAAACAAGACTTCGGGTTACGAGATGACAGGATTGACAAGACAAGACAGAGGCTTGAGTGGAGAAGGCATCCAATGCTTGGGAGAAGGCATCCAATGCTTGGGAAAAAAACAAGACTTCGGGTTACGAGATGACAGGATTGACAAGACAAGACAGAGGCTTGAGTGGAGAAGGCATCCAATGCTTGGGAGAAGGCATCCAATGCTTGGGAGAAGGCATCCAATGCTGGCGAGCTATATAAACGCCCTTTTAAGATAGTCAATGATACATTCAAAACATTCTTTTCTTCTAAGAAAAATGAACTATGGAGAAGGTTCATCCCATTTGCGATCTTCATCATCTTCAGATGATGATGAACAAATACTTCTTAAGTGGGAAGAAGAGCTTAAAAATTGGGAGAATGAAGATGAAGTTTTAGCTCGCATGCATGCCTCCAACAATGCCATAATCGCAGCTCAACTTCAAGAAGATGCACGTCCGCGACGCAGAGGTTCAATACCTGGCCACGTGGTAATCAATCGGGGCAGGCTAGACTTTGGAATGATTACTTCTCCGAACACCCCACGTATGGGGAAACTTTTTTTCGACGAAGATTTCGAATGCGAAAAAATCTTTTCCTTCGCATTGTTACTGAAGTGCAGGAGCACGACAATTTTTTTGTTCAAAAGAAGGATGGTGTTGGTAAGCCTGGACTATCAACAATACAAAAAATTACAGCAGCATTTCGTATGTTAGCATACGGAACATCAGCTGATAATTGCGATGAGTACATTCGAATTGGCGAGTCTACTGTGATTCAATGCTTGAAAAGATTCTGTAGGGCAATCGTACAACTATACAAAGATGAATATTTGAGATCTCCCAATGCAAATGATGTAACAAGACTACTACAGAAAGGTGAAGAACGAGGTTTTCCAGGGATGTTGGGAAGCCTAGATTGTATGCATTGGCAATGGAAGAATTGCCCAACGGCATGGGCAGGCCAATATTCAGGACGTCATGGTGGACCTACAATCATTCTCGAGGCAGTAGCATCATACGACCTGTGGATATGGCATGCATATTTTGGCTTACCTGGATCTAACAATGATATTAATGTCTTGCAGGCATCAAATTTATTTGCAAACTTAACCCAAGGTATAACGCCTCCTACCAATTATACAATACTAGGTAAAAATTATGATGTTGGTTATTATTTAGCCGACGGTATCTATCCGAAATGGTCAACACTAGTTCAAACCATTTCTCATACACAAGATAAAAAAAAACAACACTTCGCAATGATGCAAGAGGCATGCCGAAAAGATGTAGAACGCGCATTTGGAGTTCTCCAATCACGCTTTGCAATTATTAAGGGGCCTTGCCGTTTTTGGGATAAAAATGTGTTGCATGATATCATGACTGCTTGCATTATAATGCACAATATGATTATTGAGGACGAGCGAGATGAAAATGAAGATATCGTTATTTCTCCACCGCCGCCAACTCAGAATGTTGAAGAGATGGACACAAGTGAAGTCGAAAGATTTCAGCAGTTCCTAAATCGACATAAAAAAATCAGAGACAAGGCGGCACATTTCGCACTTCGAGATGCACTGATCGAACATCTGTGGACACGACATGGTAATGAAACAATGTAATTTGGAAAATTGTATGCATTTTAATTTGAATGTATTTCGGTGTATGTGCAATTTTATTTAGTAAATCGTGTTCTCTAGCTATTTGTATGATCAATAATATTTAGAAAGTATGCAATATTAGTCTCGTTTTGTAGGTCTCGAAAAAACAAATTTATTGGTATATTATATGTGAAGTTTGAAATAATATTTTAGCGGCTACGAACGTTATTGTGTAATATACGTTTTTCTTAAATATAATAAATATATAATTAAAATAAAAAAAAATAAAAAAAATATTTAAAAAGTTGAAATGGAGGGCCTGCATTTCCTCTCGTCGTTCTCTAAATTTAGAGGAGGAGGAGGCGGAAATGCAGGCCCCTCCATAATTGCAGCCTCCAATGCCGATGCATTGGAGGGCAACCGGCCTGCATTTCTGAGAAATGCAGGCCGGTTGGAGATGCTCTTAGGCCGCTGAGAAGATGTACAGCAGCGGCAGTTTTTCCCCTTGTTTTTTTTTTAATTTTGATCCGAACAATCACGTCGGTGGTTCCATAGAAGCGCACAACGGTGGCGAGCAACGGGCTTCCTGTTCCGGCGGGCTTCCTCACAGGCGGCAGAGATCTTGCGGTTCCTTCTTCTTCGCGATCAAACAGCGGAACACAGAAAAAAAGAGAAATCTGAAGAGGAACAGTCGCCGGTCCTCTTCTCCTTCTAATTTAGAGCAGTAGGAAAAACACAAACGAGGGTGGCGACCTTCACGCCGGCAACGGATCCCAGCGACGGGGAAGAGAACGACGGTGCTCTGTTCCTTCTTCCACGAGCGGCGGAGGAGACGGTTACGCCCCCCCTTTTTTTTTTCTTTCGTCGTTTTCCAGCGGTTTCGGGAAGAGAGTGAAGAACGGCGTCCACCGATTGGAAGCAACGACGGGTTCCTCCTCTCGATCGATGGAGCACCGGCGACAACGACGACGTCACGGGAAAAATCAGGCGGAAGAAGTTCGGAGCGGTTACGGGATGCACGAACAACGGGGCACTAACTTCGAGATTGTGACTGTTGCTCGAAGCATCCGGATGGGGATCTAGGTGGAATCCCCTACCCGTTGCCCCTAGGTGGGTATAAATAGGCAAACCCTTAGGAGTTACTACGGGTATGGGTTAACCGTGTACCCGACACGACCCATTAAGCCTCCGAACCCGTTAATTGTCCAAATATACACTAACACATTGCACCCTTCAATTACTTCCGAATCTTTAAATTTGACACTTTACACCACTCGATTACATTAAATTTGGCATTTTGCACCACAAGTTGAAATTTTAGAGGTATTTCGATCAGGAGCATCCCGAATCATTTAAATTGGCGTCTTGTACCCCAAATACTATAGATTTGTGTTTTGCATCCTGAACTCTTTAAATTGACAATTTGCACCATGAACTCTTTAATTTGGAGCTTTGCACCTTGACTTCTTCAATTTGGTGTATTGCATTGGCATTTTGCAACCATGAGATTGGAAATCTATGTTTACACATCATGTATTCCACTTTGCATTTTCACTTTAGAAATAATTTGAATACATAGTCAAGAATTAATCTTAAAAGCATGTAGGTTGACAAAATCAACAATTCTATAAAACTAGAAGAGCAAAAGTTAGAAAGAGCCATAAACTTAGTTTTCATAAAATAGAAAGCAAATTGTAAACCAGTACATGCTCAACACCATCCAAGTACATGTTGTACATCCAACAAAGCTAAACTATGCAAAATTAGCTTCGTCCACGATCAACTCCACAAGAAAAAAGAACATTTGAGCAAATCCTTCACATAATCAAGATCACCACCACATATTCCTCCTAACCTGCATATTAACACAGCGTGATTAAGAAGGATTCACATATTACAAAATGTTAAAATAAATGTAAGATGAATTAATGTTTAACAGTAGTTTTGATCTCGTAATAGATGTTGTATCTTGGGTGTTGAAGGCTTCAATACATGTCTTCTTATTATGTCCTCTTATCTCACAGTTGGAGTATGTGTACTTCATACCATGTTTTTTGCTCCATATTTTGTTCCTCTAATTTATCTTTCTCTTTTTTTCTAGCATGTTAAGATGATCTTTTGGGCATCTTGTGAATATTACACCACAAAATAATTGAATTTAAATTGGCTAATGGTCATTCCTTATGTGATTTTATGGGATTTAACAAGTATTTGTAAGCTCTCATGAACTTATCCTTTTGTACCAATGTTCAATACAATCTTCAGCATTTTCCCTTCGATGGAAATGCATGTTGTTGAATTCAAACAAGAAATACTAGTTAAATCTCACCGCTTGCAACAACAACTTCTAGAACTCAAATCAATATTCCATTTGTCTCCTATCTACCCTTCAACTTCAAATTTGTGATAACCATTCCATAAAAAAATGTAATTGTGTGCAAACAAAATCTATGTTCTGTAACTTAAATCTTGTCACTGTAATTCTTAGTAAAAATTTAAGGTTTTCTTCGCTTAGTAGCATAAAATCTCATGATATGTTGGGAACTTTGATATCCCTAAAGTCCGAAGCAGTATTGATTACCATGCTCTCATAATTGTATTCATACATTCATATTCAAGGGTTGTTTTGATTCAGCTCCTTTACTAACCAATTCAATTTCTTTCTCTATATTATCATCGAGTATCAAATCATCCAACTCAAATTCACTATCATTCAAATCATTCTTAAATGGCAAATTTTGTTTGTCAGATTCCTTGTCCAGGCACAGTGACTATGGATTTCTAACTTTGTGCGAGGCGATTCAAGCACGTATATTTGGACTTATCAAAATCTATCACATGTAGCTTGAGTCCAAAGAGGTGTAATAATATGATATGAAAAGGTGAAATCCAATATCAAAACTTCTTCATCCAGCCATGTATATTTGAGAAAAATGAATTATAAAAATACCTCTTGTAGTTTACATATTCTGAAGTAGGAAGAGTTAGTATCAGTGGCTAAGACATTCTACGGAAGTGAGCAACTATATGGAATTGCTATCTTCATTGAACCCCCACCATCAATTTGTTATTTGAGAGGAGTATTTTTGTCTTTTTTGGTTTGCACTAATTTCCCCTATAAATATAAAGTGTTAGGGTTCTTATTTTAAGAGTTGAGAGTGTGAATTTGTAATATTGTATTGGCCTCACTTTTTCTCCCCCATCGGTGATAGTGGATAGCCCTCCCTATGAATTTAGGCGTTTCTCGCTGAACCACGTGAAACGCATTGTGTTTATTGTTTGTGGTCGTGTGATTTTGGTTTTTTTGCATCTTTCGCCAACAAGGAAGAGGGCCGCTGCAGTTTGTATCTTTTTTTGTTTGGCGGAAGTCGTGTGACTGTAGATCGGCTCGATATTTTTGAGGAGAAGGTGACCCGCGTACAGACAGCCCTTGTAGATCTGCTTCAGATCAAGCCTTCGATCGGCGGAGGCACCAGCAAGGTGGAGGCGCCGTCGGGTTGCTGGTTTTCGTGGAGGCAGCGCCATTAAAAAAGGGCATACTGAGAAAAAACAAAGTTCGATCTTCTTTTCCTAGCACAGGCGACGTCTAATAGAATGGAGGAGAGCAAGGTTTTTTTTTGTTCTCTACAGCGGGCAGAGGAAAATTGATTAAAAAAAAGGAGCTTTGGTTTTCTCTCTCTGGTGACATAGCAAGGGAAAAGAAAAAAATAAAGTAGGAAGAGCTGCATCTTTCTCCTTGATTGCGGAGGTGTGCAACTCGAAAAATATTGTTTGAGGATCTCCTTGTTGCAAAGGCGACGAGATCTTTCTGATTGCGGAGGTGTGCGGCGCGAGAGAAAGCAAAGGTTGTGTCTCCCGTTCTAGTAGAGGTTGTGCTTGGAGTTGTGATCCGGAAGAGGTAACAAAATTTTATTTTATTTGGTTTTAGATTAATTAACAAAAAAAAATTGTTTTTGGTTGTTTGGATTTCTGTGTTATTATTGTCCGGAAATATGGGAGACTTCGGAGCCGTAGAATCAACTATCCATCATACGGGTTCACATCCGATGAAAATTGATGTTATCAAATTCGATGGAAAGGGTAACTTCGACATATGGCGTTGTGAGGTGATGAATGAACTTTGCTTTCTAAATTTGGAGGATATTCTTGATTGTGATGAATGTCCCGATGGGATGGCTGAGAAAGTTTGGTCTAAAATGAGTCGAAGTGCTTGCGGGTTGATCAGAAATTGTCCAACTCGGGAGATCAAATACGTACGGAGTTATGTTGGAGACGTCTGCAAAAAACCTTTGGAGGACACTGGAGAACAAGTATCTCAAAAAAAGCGTGGAGAATCGTCTCCACATGAAGCATTAATTGTATCAATTTCAGATGAGACGTGGAGTCTCAACTGATCAGCATTTTAATGTGTTTACAAAACTGTTAGCAAGTCTGTTGAATTTGAACGAGGATGTTGGCGATGAAGACAAAACACTCATTCCATTCAATTCGCTTCCGGATGAGTGAGAACTTCACGATGTCTCTCATTAATAGGAAGGAGGTCTTGAAGTGCAGTGAGGTGTATACGACATTGTTGGATCACGAGTTCCGTCGAAGAGATAAAGAGTCATCGAAGGCGGAGTCGACCGATGCACTTGTGTCTCATCGGGGTGTAGTAGATCTGAGAAAAAGAATAATTGACATAAGAAGAGTAATAATGGTACTCAAAGCATAGCAATTAACATGGTCACAATCTTGGGTGCAATCAGTGTGCATTCTGTTTGGATACGGTTCACTGGAAGAAGGATTACCCCGAGTTAAAAGAGAAAAATAATTGGGGCTCCTCATGGGAGAAGACCCATATTACTCAGGAGATTACTAGTGGTGGCGAGTCTGACGTTTCTCTCTTTGTCACTCAACAGTGTTTATTTACTGATGATTCATGCTGGATTCTGGACACAGGTGTTACATATCACATTTGTCTCAATCGGGAGTGGTTTTATACCTACAGATCTCTGGATACTGATGATATTTCTATGGACAATGATCAGACCTGTCGTACTATTGGTGTTCAGAGTATTCTGCTTCGGATGCATGACGATGCAGTGAGAGAGTTGATAGAGGTCAGATATGTTCCGGGTATCAAGAAGAATTGGTTGTATATTAGGGCTTTAGAAGCTAAGGGCTATGAGATAGTTATCGAGGCAGAAGTTTTGAAGATCAGTCGCGAAGCTTTGTTTTTTATGAGAGAAGTTCGACACCATAATTTATATTATCTTCAAGGAAATACAGTTACCGAGACTGTGGTCGTTGCTGATGATTCTTTAGATGTCAGTACTTTATGACATATGAGATTGGCTCATGCTGAAGAGGCTTCCCTCCAAGCTTTATCAAGACAAAGGTTGATAAAGGGAGTAAGAAGCTGCAAATTGGATTTCCGTGAGCATTGTGTGCTTGACAAGAAGTCACGAGTATCTTTTGGCACTATCTTCCACAGTACAAAGAATATTTTAGAGTATGTTCACACAGATATGTGGGGTCCGACGAAGGTGAAATCTTTCACCAGGCAACGATATTTTGTCTCCTTCATTAATGATTATTCCATATATGTTTGCATGTACACCATGAAGCATAAGAGCAAAGCTCTAGAGATATTTATGACTTTGAAGAAGTAGATTGAGACTCAAATTGGCAAAAAGATTCGATGTATCAGATCAGACAATGGAGGCGAATACACATCGAATGCGTTCTTGTGAGGGTGTCAGAGATAAGGTATAGAACATCACTTCATTATTAGGGAGACAATGCAACAGAACGGAGTGGCAGACCGCATAAACCAAACTTTCGTGGAGAAGGTTCGATGTATGATGTCTAATGCTGGGTTAAACAAGATTTTTTGGGCTGAGGTCATTGACTATGCTTGTCACTTGGTGAACTGTCTGCCTTCTGCAGCTATTGGAAAGAAGAACCAAAGGAGATGTGATCGGGGCATCCTGCTAGATATTATATACACATGAAAGTGTTTGGGTGTCCAGCTTACTATCACATGAAGAATGATAAACTAAAATCATGGGAAAATAGAACAATCTTCATTGGCTTCAGTCATGGAGTCAGGGGCTACAAGTTGTTTTATCAAGCAGAGATGAAGATTATCTTTAACATGGATGTTACTTTTGACGAGGCAAGTGAAGTTGCGAGACTCAGAGCGGGCGGAGAGTTCCGAACCGATCACTACTAGTATTCAAAAGGAGTTTAATGTGACTCCATTTGTTCCACCAGTTCCTCATAAACCTGATGAAATATATGATGAGACTGATAATGAGGTACCAGGTACTGATGATCAGGAGGCAGAATAAGTAGATGAAGAGAGTCTTGTTCAGGATTCTATTACTAGGAACCGGATCAGGAGACAGAATGTCTCGAAGCCAGCTTGGTTGAGGGACCACATTGCATTTATACTTTTAGCATCTGAGGCCGAAGTCCCTAGTCACTTCAAGGAGGCTGTAGAAAGCCTTGAAGTAGATTTTTGGAGGGAGGCGATGGATGGGGAGATGTCTTATCTCAATAAAAATGCTACGTAGAGATTTGTGAAGTTACCTCCAGGCAGAAAAGCAATTGAGTGCAAATGCGTGTATGCGAAGAAAGATTGATCTCTTGGTGTTGCTGATGTGCGTTACAAGGCAAGATTGGTGGCCAAATGCTTTGCTCAGCGTGAAGGTATTGATTATGATGAGGTGTTTTCCCCATTTGTTAAACATCCATCGACTCGTATTCTGTTGGCCTTAATAGCGCAGTATGGTCTGATTTTGGAGCAGCTTGATGTGAAGACTGTGTTCTTGCAAGGCGATTTACAAGACGAGATCTATATGAAGCAACCACTTGGATATAAGGCTCGGAGTGACTTGGTGTGCAAATTGGACAAATTGTTTTATGGTTTGAAGCAGTCACCGAGATAGTGGTATAGAAAGTTCGATCAATTTATGCTGGGATAGAAGTACACACGGAGTCAGTATGATCACTGTGCATATTTCAAAAAATTGGCTACTGGTGAGTTCATATATCTTTTATTGTACGTTGATGATATGTTGATTGTCGTTTCAAGTCAGACAAAAATTGATAGAATGAAGAGGCGGCTCTCAAAGTAGTTTGAGATAAAGGAATTAGGTGAAGCTTGTAAAATTCTTGGGATGGAAAAATTTGCAGGGACAAGGAAGCTGGAAAGGTTTGGCAAACTCAACGAGCGTGCATTGAGAAGGTGTTGAAGAGGTTTGGGATTAATGACGCTACAAAGACAGTGACTCTTCCATTGGCAGCGCATTTTCAATTGAGTGTTGACTTGTGTCCTAAAGACGACCAAGAGAGAAAGGGAATGAAGCTAGTTTCGTATGCCAGTGCAATGAGCAATTTGATGTATCTCATGGTTTGTACAAGGCCAGATATTGCACAAGTTGTTGGCGTGGTGAACAGCTTCATGCATGATCCCGGCCAGGGTTATTGATAGGCAGTTAAGTGGATTCTGAGGTATCTCAAGAGTACATTTGATGTTGGCTTAGTATATGAGAAGCAACAGTCTAGTATTAGGTTGTGTGTGGGATACACCAATTCAGACTATGTAGGTGATATAGATAGGCGTAGGTCTATGACCAGATATTTATTCACATTGGCAGAAGGTCCAGTGAGTTGAAGGTCGACTCTATAGTCAACAGTGGCTTTACCTACAACAGAGGTTGAATATATGACAGTGACAGAAGCTATGAAGGAGGTCATCTGGATGTAGGGCCTATTAGATTATCTGGGTGTGCAACATATGGCTTTAACTGTCTTTTATGACAGTCAAAGTACGATTTTCTTGGTGACAAATCCAGTGCATCATGCTCGTACCAAACATATTTATGTAGAATACCATTTTATTTGAGACTTGATAGAGATAGACGGGGTTCTTTTAAAGAAGATTGATACCAAGAAGAATCCAACGGATATGCTCACGAAGGTGCTTTCAGTCTAGAAGTTCACATATTGCAAAGGATTGGTGAACGTTCAAACTCAGAGGTGAGTGCCTTGATAGGCACTTTTGAAGAACTACATATGGTTTGATCCCATGGGAGGGGGGTACATAGACAGCCACCTTGGTGCAACCGATTTTGTGTTGATGTTTATTGTGTCATCTCATATTTGTTTTGTGTCAAATAAGAGATGAGGTGAAGATTGTTATTTAAGAGAGATATTTTTGTCTTTTTTTTATTAGCCCTAATTTTTCCTATAAATATAAATGGTCAGAGTTCTTATTTTAAGAGTTGAGACTTGAGAGTGTGGAGTTGTAATATTATATTGGTCTCTCTTTTTCTCCCTCACCGGTGAGGCGATGATAGTGGACAACTACTCCCCGTGGACGTAGGCGTTTCTCGAGAAGAGGATTTTGATACAGATATTGAGAGGAGTTTCTGGCCCATAAATAAAGGGTGATGTTATGGACAAACACACTTTGGCTAATTACAGCTCGAATAAATGGTGGACTGAAAATGTTCGTGTTGGATCAAGACCTTTAATGTCAAACCAAATTTTTATTTGAAAAACAAAGACATGGAAGGTGTCTTATACTCTAACCGGATTCTCGACACTGATTTTATAGATATGTATTCAAAATGTAAGGGTTTGGAGGAGGCAAAGCGGGTGTTCGATGGAATGGTTGTGAAAAGAAGTGGTCTCCTTCAACGCTATGATCACGGGACTCCCCATGAACGACAAAGAAATGACTTATCTGAGCCTCTTATTCGACATGGGAAAGTTCGATGTAAAAATGAATGATAGAATTTTTCTTGGTATTTATGCATGTGCGCCCATTTAGGCATGGTTGATGAAGGTTGTCTAATCCTTAATGACATGTAGAAGAAGCATTTGATAAGTCCTACGATGGTGCACTGCGTCTACTTCATTAATCTCTTAGCCTGCATCAATTTAGTTGAGGAGGCCCTTAAAATTGTGGAGGGCATGCCAATTGAGCCCAACAGTCTTGTGCGGGGGTCTTTGCATGGGGCATACATTTTCGACAAGAGTTGGGAAGATATAGATGAGCAAAGAGGATTTATAAGGACGAGAGGTGTGAGGAAGAAACCTGGCTGCAGTATGATTAACATCATTGAGACCTTGCACGAGTTCCATGTCGTCGAATCTAGTGGAGGAGCGGCGCCCGACGATGTTAGGGCTTCAAACAATGACACTTCTTCAAGGAGATTCGCGACATCAGAGTCGCATGCTGGAGATCATAGTTGATGGAGAGGAATACCGTCGATGGAGGAAGTTCTAGACAGATTGTCGGAAGGGGCGGTGGGGGATCACATAGGCATATCACGGGATGGGGCGGCGGGTTATAGCTTTTCATTAGTTTGATCGTGAGAAATGAATGGGCTGCCCTTAGTGGGATTGAGGAGAAGAAAAAGGCTTAGATTTTAAAATTCATGGTTTGTCAATAGCCAAAAGGGGTTGCCCATATCACTTCCCTAAATAAAAGGGGTTTTTGGCACTTTGCACCACGAAATAAGGGGTTTGGCACTTTGCACCATGAATATTTAAAATTGGCACCTCCTAATTACCAGTTTCTGGCACTTTGCACCAACTAATTACCAGTTTCTGGCACTTTGCACCCCATATCCAAATTTCAAGGGTATTTAGGTCCGAGCAGCAACCAAAATGCTCATTTTGACACTTTGTGTCTTGGATTATTGGTGCTGCCTGGACTTAAATATCCTTAAATGAAAACTTTTGTTGTTGTCCAGATTTAAATACCCTTGAAATATTGGTCTGAGGGTGTAAAATGTCAGAAATCGATAATTGGAGGGTGCAAAGTGCTAATTTTAAAATTTTGGAGTGCAAAATGCCAAACCCCCTATTTAGAGAGTGTAAAGTGCCAAAAGCCCAAATAAAAAGGGGTTGTGAGTGTTGGACCCAAGATTTGGCCTAACGAGGAGTTCAGACCCAAAGGGGGCAACCCGCACCTACTTCTCCCGAGAAAGAATGCTAAGTTGAAGACTTAGAACATGAGACAATGCTGCAGCGCGAAGGACCCACCACACACCCGAAAGATCTTTGAGCGCTTCCTCCCAAGCCAATGCTAAAACTGGGCACCTTGGAGATCCTTTGAAGCTAACCAAAATTAACCTGAGGAAGATGCCAAAACTTGATTCCCTCCAAATGTGCCCTCAGGGTCTATTTATAGTATGCATAGCGGGGCCTGCTAATAGCGCAATCCTGCCTTTTGATTTTACTAAATGCACCACAAATTTGCCTGTCAACAACCAAACTCTGCTATTTGGAATGACTATCGGCAGACAAAAATAAACATAACATTATAGGGAAATTCCTCTAAGAGTATGGGTGCGACGAGACCCCAGCCCCTCAGAATGACGGATGCCCTGAGGGGGCCAGCACTCACCGACCTTTGGCTCGCCTCGCCAACCCTCGACCTTGAGGGAGCCGGCTCTCGCCTTTTTCCCCATTATAGGATCCTTAATAGGCGAACACCACACACGAAATGTCGACTGCCTGATGAAGCTGACACTCACCCATTTATCGGTTCTTTACCCTGGGACGGGTATGATTCTACCTTCCGGCTCGCCCTGAGGCGAGTGGCGAGTGCCTGATGAGGCCGACACTTTCTCGCCTTCTATTCTTATCCTGGGGCGAGTGCGTCCATACCTCACGACTCCCCCCTCTGACCAATTGCATGTCGCTTTGGGCAGGTGCGTGCCCGCTTCCTCATTTTCCCGCTCGACTCGCCCGATCCTGCTCCCTTTCCTTGGCTTATGCACTCAGCGAACATGGGATTGTAAAAAATTCCCGCTCTTTGTGAGATTGCCCCGAGCTCGGAAAGAAATATCCAACCCCCAGTGTTCGGAGAGTGTCTGCTGACTTGGAGGGAATCGTTCAGTGGGCCCCACTTCTGCAGTAAAAATACCTCCGACCATTGGAGTGAGGAGCCTCTGAACCCTGTCCCTTTTTTCTATCAGAACAATTTACTATAGCCACATAATGCCGCTTTCGGAAGAAGTCCATGCCCGCCTAGACGCTGCGAGGGAGAATAACTGGCCTCTCACCATAGAGTACGCGCCTTGGCTCGCCTGGCGGACTTTGGGCTCGCCTTTCAAGCTGAAGAAAGCTAAGATGGTCAAGTGCAACCCGGGGGAGGGTGGATCCTCCCTTTCGAATTCGCCACTCACCACTGAGCTCGCCCCACAGGTACGTGAGTCGATTGCTTCGCCAAATGTTGAGATGGATTGAAGATGTCCTGATTGCTCGCAAAGAACGCTCCCAGAGAAGGAAAACGCTGGTGAGGACCCGTCGTATGCCAAATGACACTCGTCGGAAGGGAGGGCCAGCACTGCGGCTATGGGGACTGACCTCCCCTTGATCCCAAATGATCTTCCGCCTCCTCCTGGTGAGCTAATTTTTCTCTTTCTCTCGCCCTAACCCTTCTGAGTCCTTAACCTTTGATCTGCTATTGCCTTTCGCAGTCACCACCTATGGGACTACTGGCCTGCACGTTCCACAGCCAAAGTCGCCGGCTCGCCCGGCCGCACTTGTCGTCACCCCGGGATCTGGCCTTCCGATTGAAGGGAATTTTGACGGCTCAGCACGTGCCACCCACCAGATTGATGATCACGCGCCAGCCCACTCTGGATTGGGGAAATCCCTCACATTCACCTTCAGCAAACCCTTCCAAGGGCGTCCGAACACCTCCCGCCAAAGCCCCGGCAAGGGGATTGTACCTTCCCCAGGTTAGCAAGAGTACTCGTTGTTCTCTTCCCCCTAAGTTTGGCTTTCATTCTAATAATATCTCTCGCAGGCTACCGAGATGTCTCATCCACCGAAGTTGTTGTGGGTGAGGACGATTTCTCGCCTCCTTCCTCCCCGAATAAAATTGCTGACTTCTTGGGCGACCCGACAGACGCTGTGGGGCTGAAGAGGCGAATGACTGAGTTGTTTAGAAAGCACGGCATGATGCTGCGCGAGATATACAGTCAGCTCCAAGTGGATAAGGACGTCGCTGAGCAGTGGCTCTCAAATCTCGAGAGAGATTATGCGCAACTTCTCGGCGAGATGCGGCGAGGAGCTAACGGCGAGGCGACCTCCCCGGGGATGCATATCTTGCGGGTCGAGGACCAACTAAGCCTTGTACAATAGGAACACTGCGCCATCTGTGAGTATAATTATCCTTGCGCACCACTGAACTCGAGAGTGCGAAACCGTGGTAGATGTAAATGGCTCCAATACTGAGTTTACTGACACTCGCAATCCCCCACCCTTCCTCTTGGGTCATACTTTGATATTCTATAATCTTTTAAATTCTGTAATATTTAACGATGGCCTTGCTCGGGTATTCGTGATTAGGACCTTGTGACTCACGCTTGATATGGGCTTTTATTCTATTCGCATTGTGTGTCTCTTTGTTTCTCGCGTCTTTTTTTCTTTCCTGGAATCGTAATCAGAAGTTAGATCTTGATTTGATGGCGAATGAGAGTGGAAAAGGGCCGACCCGGGAATCGAGGCTTGTGGTGATGTTTTGTTATTTGCACACCTATCACCTTGATTTCTTCTCACCCATTCTATTTCCTATAAACCCTCCTCTTCTCCCTTCACCTACCGCATTTAATATCACTCATTCCTTTGCCTTCTTCGTCCCCGAGCACTCGCCTTTTAAGTTCTCGTGCAAGCACTCGCACGATAGGCGACGGTGGTGGTGATGCTGGGGGTAGATCGAAAAGCGCGTGGGATTTATCAAACTACACTTTTCTACACTGCAACCTTACTGAGAGCGAGTACCCCCGGTGGTCGCCCAATACATCTCGCCTGGTTTTGTTGCCCGCCTCCCAGGGGAGTTTGAGTTGATCAACGACACCCACCTTGACGAGCTCATAATCCCCATCTCACACTTCGAGGTGGGGTTGCAACTGTCGCTTTGGTCGGAGGTGCGTCTGGCTCTTCAGTATCTAGGAGTGGTCTTGGCCCAACTTAACCCCAACTCTGTCGTCATGCTAGTAGCGTTCGACTACTTCTTGCGCAAGGAGCAGATCGAGTTCTTCTCCAACCATCATGCCAAAGTTTGCGAGACAGCCAATAAGAACCATAATTGTCTAAGGAAGTCCGTGTTCGTCAAGGGGGATTTCAGCAACATCTTCTTCTCGCCCATCCAACGGGACGAGGACCTACTGCCCTCCTACCGTGGGAGGTCATGAGGCCAACCTCTTCACCTTCTTTGCTGGGAAGAACTTCGAGGTCGACCATCTAAGAAAAAATGTTGACACGCTACCTCCCGTCCTCCCTGGAACAGGTACTTTCTCTCGCACTCATTATTGCTTTTACCTTCTCTCCTTTAGTCATTTCGACTCACTTTAAAGCAACTACAGGGGAGCGAGACCTTCCTCTGCACCTACCATATGTGAGCGCTAGGGTTGTTTCTATCAACCTTGCACGCATCGAGGCGGCCGCAGCCACATGTAGAGAACTCCCGGGTACCTCCTCCGCACTCGCTGGTCAGAAGCGAGTCGACCCCGCGGACCGCAAAGCCCCATCCTCCCCACCGGCGCCCAAGAGGTCAAAGTCCCAGGGTTTTGCAAAAGGAAAGCAGGTCGCGGGGACCCTGTCGGAGAGGACCCCGACCATGAGCGAGCCCGCAGGCGAGGACGTCGCCGAGAAGCCAATGCCGAAAAGGCACGAGAACTTTGGTTTCAGTGAGAAGCACCAAGACGAGGTTGTAGAGCCCTTGCTCCTTTGGGACCGGGAAGCCAACAGGGCTTCCATATCCACCCTTCTTCCCTCTGGCTAGAGCAGGACACCACCAGCGGCCAGGCATATGCATTCGCCTTCGGTCTTTATGGGCGGGAGGGCGCTGTAGTTTTTGATAAGGAGTCCACCCGGACACTGGCGCATGAGAGCGCGCGAGCCTAGCTCCGCGCCCTGGAATTGGCTCACATGATGGGGCGTCGCAACCTACAAATCGAGCAGAATATTGCGAATAGCGAGCGAGCGCATGATCTCGCTCTGAAAGAGGTTGCGAGTCTGAAGCAGAGACTAGAGACCTCAAAGAAGCTTCTTGCCGGTCAACTAGGCGGAGTGGTAAGTGCTAACTCTCTCGCACCTCCCCACCATAACCCCCCTCCTATATTATCCCTTGTCTTTTTATGCTTCTGGCAGGATGTCATGGGGGCCAATCGACTCCACTCTCGGATCGCCGCCCTAGAAAAGGAGAATAAGGGGCTAAAAGCCCAGGTCAACCAGCTACTTGTGGCTGTCCTCTCGCCGACTCCTGGAAGGAGCAAGTTCAAATAATATTCCACCCCCGAAATTGACGAGATGTTGCAGACAAATGCGACTAAGGCGGCGCAACACACACTCCAGGTGATGCAGTAGGCCGGTCTCGTAACGAGCAAAGGCGAGCAACTTACCGTGAAGGAGGTGGTCCCAGAGCTGTTCCTCCCGCTCCCGGACTCTGAGGATGAGGCAGACCCGACCCTTCATGAGAGCGAGAAGTCAATGGACTCAGAGCGAGCTTTGTAATATTATTGATTTTTTGTTGTTGTATATCCGATGCGAGATCTCTTCAACATGTTTGGCTCTCAAGCACTCATTTTGTATTAGATGGGCGAAGCCCCCCTTTTTATACATAGTTATATTTTTTGCTCATGAGCGAGTCCTTTATAATAGCTCTCGATCTTCTTTTATGTATTTGTTTAACCATTTCTTCGGATATGTATTTGTGCCCGCGCGACTAACTCGCGTTCCATGGGCTTCTGCCGCATCGATAAGGATTACATCATAACTCCATACAAGTCGTTTTTGTGAGTAACGAACTATGTTTTCGCTGCCTCGAACCCTCGCCAGAACTTACCTGGAGAAAAGGTCCCACTAGCTAGATCCATCCCCCATATTACGAAAGACATGGAGCTGTGATGGTCCTGAGCCTCTGGGCTGGTAGGAGCTGGAGAGGAGCAAATAGTTGGCATTTTGACACTTCTTTGCAAACTCCGCAACATCCTTGCTGAGACTCGGCCAGAAATAGCCTTGCCTTAGGATCCTTCCCTCCAAGGTCTTGCTCACGAAGTGACTGCCACACTCCTAGAGTGGATTTCTTCTAGGACTTTCGGGACCTCCTCTTCTGATACACACTTGGATAGAAGCCCTAAAAGGGTCTTCTGATATAACCCTCTTTCATATAACGGGTAGTATTCTGATTTATGCTTGAATTGCCTCTTGTCCATGTACCCCTCTGGGAACTTTCAAAGAGTCAAGAAGGTGATGAATGTATCCATCCATGATGCCTGTTGATCCACCTTCATCAACTCCCCCTCCTCAATAGATGGTTTGAAAAGCTCCGTCATAGTGCCACCAACCCGAGGGCCAAACTTGGCCAGATGGTCCGTCGGGGCACTCTCCTCCCGTAGTACGTGCTGAATTAAGAAAGTGCGGAACTGCCCAATGAGACCCTTAACCTTCACAAGGTAGTGCAGGAGGGTTGACTCTCTCGCCTCGAACTCTCCTCTGATTTGGCAAACTATCACCATTGAGTCTGTTGAGACTTTTACATCCTGAACCCCCAACTCCTTGGCCAGACGGAGTCCTGCGATCACTGATTCATACTCGGCCTGGTTGTTGGTGAGTGGGAAGAGAATGTCGATTGCTTGTTCGATCCTCATTCCCTGAGGCTCACTAGAACCACCCCTCTTCCAAAGGAGAGCTTACCCGAAGCTCCGTCCACCAACATCTCACACACTGCCGGGTGGGAAGGCTCAGGCTCCTCAACTTCGGCCACATAGTCGGCCAGGAAATCCGCCACCGCTTGCGCCTTCATTGATAGTCTGACAACGAATGAAATATTGAACTTGCTTAGTTCTACCGACCATTTTGCTAATCTCCCTGAGTGTTCTACCCCTTCCAAGATGTTGCGAAGGGGATGATCCGTCACTACCTGGACCGAGTGTAATACCCCTATCCGTCACATAGCATATATCAGTAGGTTCGGTCGGGGCCCGACGCCATATACCACGGACAGACCGGTGAGTTACTCAATGAAACCATTCAACCAACACACACATCCTACACAGAGCATCTAGCGGAAGCAATTTATTAAGTTGCACAAGTAAGAACTCGGCCACATGCACGAATGTCCACTAACAAAAACTTAGTAGGAATGAAGTACAAAATACACAAATGTACTGACCTTATGGTCTTACAACAGTTCACTTAAACAAATAGTATTTTACAAATTTGGCGCGCAAGCCGGCCACACATGATTTAAATAAGTAAACAAACAAGGCTTTCGAGGGCCGGCTCAGCAACTTGGGCTTTGGCCCGCTATTTGCCGCTCGGCTCCGCAGCACCTGCAAGCACAAATCACTGCAACAGTGGCAAACAAGAATAATGGTCAGCTAAAGCTGACCAAATTATAACGATTCCGCCCCCAAACTCGGGGAGGCAAAGCTTCTTCCCTGCACTTGAATTAGTATAAACAAACAGGCTTGCGAAAGTACAATTTAAGCACACTTCATCACAGGTGTAAACACACACGGCTGCACACCCCGTGCTCTCAGGGCACTTACACGGTGGACTCGGTCCACCACCGTCCCCGGGATGGCAATCTCGTGAGCAATAAAGTCTTCATGGCTTAAGCCGAAGACCCTCCCTATATGTCATCGGCAGGCCACTAAAACGAACCACATAGAGCAGGTACGGTTTCACTCAACTCGCTGCTCACACTGCCACGACAATAAAAGTCATCGGCGCGAGCTAAGTTTCCCCATAGCCCGTAAATCGATCAACCAACGTACATAACCCGGTTATGTACAATGATGGCTCCCGGGCCACCAACAATGGCAGAATCACGCTTTTGCCCAGATTTACGGGTGCGCCCTGGGGTTAATCCCCAAGGATCCCTGCTGCAATCTACCACGTAGAAACCCGAAAACAACCAAAGGCACGAAGTCTTCTCCGGCTAATCATGCATATCAAATCATCACTGATCCAGACCAACATGTCCGGGTAGGCTTCACACACCATGCCTATGTCCGTACCACGATTCCGGACTCTAAACAAGGGGGACGTTACATATCAACCCCAAGGAACACCGCAACTCACCGCACACTCGCGGGAGAGGGTTTTCCTTATGCAAAAGAAGAAGAGCTTCACATGCTCAAGATGAGAATCGTTACCCTAGCGTTTCTCCTCGACGCCATGGACAACTATGCAGATGAAAAGCACCGCGATGATCTTGCCTCCGCAGACCTGGGCTCGGTTTGCGATTTGGCGCTCCAAATCTACTCCGGCGACCGGATCTCCCTCTTCCTTCTTCCTCCTTGCTCTCCCTTCTCTCTAGGATTTAGAAAGAGAAAACCCAAATAGAATGAGGGTTTCTAAGCCCTATTCCCGGGTATATCTCAGCAAGAACAGCCCTTAACCGTTGGATCCCAAAATAAGGAAACGGACGGCCACGATTCGAACTTAAAATTGACTACCTGGGCCGAACACGGCTTGCAACACGCCCGTGTCCAAGGCCGTGTGCCTCAATCGACACCAAAACTGTCGCGTCCCAAAAAGAACACGGGCACTCGACACACCCGTGTCAGGCTTGACACGCCCGTGTCATCCAGTACACGTCCGTGTAGCCGGGCGTGTTCCTTCATCGACACATGTCCAAAACGTCTAGAGCACGACACGGCCATGTGACACGCCCGTGTCACATGCCATGTGCTAGACACGCCCTGGGACACGCCCGTGTCCCAGGCCATGTAGCTCCCTCAGCACAAACCAGCAAACTTCCCGAGCGGCACACGACCACTGACACTCCCGTATGTCAGGCCGTGTGCCCTCACTCAACGATCGTTGAGTAGAAAGCTTTGAGTGGCTGACACGCCCGTGTCCCAGACCGTGTTCACTGCCCCGATGACCACTAACTGGAATTTCGTCAACCACACGACCATCGTCGAACCCGAGCATGATACGCCCTGGGACACGCCCGTGTCCCAAGCCGTGTCACCTCTACCAAATCCCAGATTTGTCTCAAAACCCCCCTGTCACTCTTTTGAGTTTCGGGGCGTTACACCGAGTGCGCCTGTAAGTAAGGTCGGAGCTTCCTAGCTGAAATGACTAGGGCAAAAGCTAGCTTTTCGAGGATTGGGTACCTGAGTTCTGCCTTCCTTAGGATCTTAATAACATAATAAATCAACGGCTGTCTTCTTCTTTCCTTCCGGACCACAACGGACCTCACCACCTCGGCCCGTACCCCCAGATACAAGGCTAGATTCTCTCCCTCCATCGGACCCTGGATCATGGAGATTAGGTGAGTTGTTTCTTCAAAGCTTGGAAAGCCCCCTCACACTTGAGAGTCCACTCGAACTTCTTGTTCCCATGCAACACTTTGAAGAAGGGCAAGCTCTTCTCTCCTGCCCTTGAGAGAAACCTACTCAATCTGGCTTACTTCCTCGTGAGGCATTGGACATCCTTTGGGTTCTTTGGCGATTCCAGCTCTAGTATTGTTTTCACTTTGTTTGGGTTAGGCTTTAACCCTGTCGGGGTGAGAAGATGGCCTAGGGACTTTCCTCTACTGACCCTGAAAACACACTTCTACGGTTTGAGCCTCATCTTGAATTTCCTCAAAGTGCTAAATATTTCTGCCAGGTCTTAGAGGTGAGACCCGATGTCACTGCTTTTTACCATAAGGTCATCTATATAAACATCCAGGTTCCCGCCTATCTGCTCCCGGAAGATCCGATCCATCATCATTTAATATGTTGCCCCTGCATTTTTCAGCCCAAGGGCATCATCTTGTAGCAGTAGCGCTCAACCACCGTGATAAAGGAGACATTCTTGATGTCGGGCGGGTGCATGTGGATCTAGTGGTAACCTAAAAAAGCATCTAGAAAACTCATTAGAGAAAAATCAACGGTTGAGTCAACCGACGCGTTGATTTGAGACAGGAGATAACAATCCTTAGGAAATGATTTATTCAAAAGGGAAAAATAAATACACATCCTCCAACGCCCATCCCCCTTCTTGACCATCACCATATTGGAGACCTAGCCTGGATACTGGATCTCTAGTACAAACTCGGCCTTGAGAAGCTTGCCCACCTCCTCCCGTATGGGCTCGACCAGCTTGTCGGCGACATACCTCTTCTTCTATCGGATGGGGAGAGCGCTGAGATCAAGATTGAGATGATGGCAAGCCACGTCATCATCGATCTCTAGCATATCTGCCGCGTTCCAAGCAAAGATGTCAACGTTCTACTGTACACAGGCCAGGATCCTCTCCTAGTCCTCCGAGATGAGCTCCCCAATAATCTGTACTTTCTCTAACCTCCCTACCCGAGAAAGAACCTCCATCTCCACCACTTCCTCCACTACCTCGAGCTAGGACTGCCCTCCCCACTTGCCCTCCACCCTTTCTCCTAGGGCGAGTGCCGCATCCTTCTCCGTCTCTCCGACCACCATCACCCCACCCTGGACTCCTAGCAGCTCGCCCACCCCTCCCTTCTAGATATGGACCTCCCCTTATTCCACTTCCACTGCTTCCTCCACCACCTCTTTCATCCCCTCAACCTCCGCCACTTCCATGACCTTCGTCGTCTTCTTCACCTCTACAACCTCTTCCGCATCTCCCATCATCACATCGTCCTCCACCTCCTTTGCTTTCTCCGGCCCCGCTCGCTCTTCCATCTCCCTCCCCATCTCCTTGGCCTCCGCCTGCTAGGAGATGGTGTTGACGGCGGTCACGTAGCATTGTCTTGCCACCTTCAGATCTGACTTCACTCTGATCTAGACTCCTCCCACGTTAAACTTCAAGCACTGATGGAACAAAGATGGGGCACAACAAAACGCGCTGATGAGGGACCGTCTAAAGATAACATTGTAGCTGCTCTGAGCGTCGAAAATGATGAATTGGAAGTTCTGAGATTGCCCCCCAAGTCACATGAAGTCCAACCCCTCCTTCCACTTCCTTCCTTTCTCCTAAGAACCCAAATAGCGGGCCATCTGAGACAAATACTCTCCTCGACTCCACCTTCTTCTCATCGAACGTCTTCTTGAAAATAACGCTGACAGAGCTCCCATTGTCGACAAGAATCTGCGAGACAGTGAAGTTATCGATTGTGATCTGAATCACTAGCGCATCGAAAAACGGATCATCGTGATCTGCCATGTCTCTCCTGGAGAAGGTGATTTTATCCTCTGGGGGTGGGGCTTGAGACGTCGAAGCTACGCTCTGTCGATACATGGTATGAAGACTCGCCCTATGGGTTGCCTCGATCCCTACCCCTCCATGGATCACTCTGATCCTCCTCGACTTCCCACTTCTGCCCTATCCACACACCGATCTTCCTCCTCAGCTCCTCCTACGACTTCCTCTATCCTCACTGGCGGTTGCTGCACCCTCAGACCTCTCGCCCTCTAGATCTCCAAGAACTCGGGGAAGGTGGTTGTTGCGTGCCCTTCCTCTTGATGGAAGCCACAGTATGACAGTGCCACCTCCTCACTTCGACACTCAGCGGGCCGATTCCTTCTTCTAACTCCTGCTCCTCCTGCTCCCCTGCTCCCCTGCTCCTGCTCCTCCTGCTCCTCTACCTCTACCCCGACCAATCATCATATTCTGCTGTGGTGGGGGTAGGAGTGACCTCTGGCCTTGTCTCCATCCCGGAAAGGTTGAACCTCCCCTGACCTCCATGGAAGTTCCCCCTCCCTGGGCAAACCCTCTTTGTTGCCTCCATCCTAGCTCCTAAGCTCTCGACTCCTCTCTCCTTCTTGCTTCTTGCTGTCTGGAGCCTTCTTGCTCCCTCGACTCTGACTTGCTCTACCTTGCCAACTTTTTAGCGAATGCCAGGTTCGCCGCCTCTCTTTCAATCTCCTTTGCCTCCCTCTCCATTAGCTCTTCAAAGCAGGGGCGGATCCAAGAATTTTAGCTGGGGGGGGGGGGGCAGTCACCAAGCGAAGCTAAATAAATTTTAAAATAAAATTTTAAATCGACAAAATATAACATATATATATTCAATAAGCCAAAAAAGATACAAATAACCACATACATGTCACTTCAATTGTGTTCGACGATTTTTCACTTCATAGAATTCATCTATGATACAATCTTTATAAATTTTCTCCGCTATTTCTCGCTTAATATATAAAGTTATGCAATTTGCAAGAAATTCATCTTCCATTTTGTTACGAAGTCTCGTTTTAACAAGTTTCATAGCAGAAAACGACCTTTTTGTGGTTGCTATTGAGACCGGGAGAGTCAAAATGAGACGAATCAATTTGTCAATAAGATAGTATGTCTTTGATTTTTTTCGTTTCCACCAATTTTTCATACAACTTGGAAATTGTAAACAAATTTTTAAATTCCTTATGAGAAGGAACATCAAGTTGATAATGCTGCAATTGAGTATTTAACACATAAATTTCTTGTTCACTGAAATCTTGAGGATAGAAATTCTTTGCAAGGACACATATATCATCAATCTTGAAAGAATTGTATTCATCACTTGGATCTAATGCCATACTTAGAAGAAGGAGTTCCATTGAATTTTCACTGAGTCTAGAATTTAGCTCATGCAACACACAATCTATTGAGGCATTGAAAATATCTACTTGAAAATGATGTTTCACTGTAATGATATCACGCGGACTTCGAAACCGACGATCACTATATCAAGCATTCATGTCAGGAACTTTAACTTCATTTTTCTCACAGAATATGTTCACATCTTGTAAGAACTTTTCCCAGCCAGATTCTCGCAACTTCTGAATGAGAGTTTTTGTTGTTGAAACTAAATTTATGACATTCAATATATCCTGAGATTGATGTTGCAATGCTTTGCATAAAACGTCACTGATTCCCAAAATTTCTTTCATTAAATACAAAATGAAAACAAATTCAAATACTCCTATTTTTCTAAAGGTTGCTTCAGCATCCTCTCGTTGAGCGGATGTTCCTCCATTATCACTAATATCAAGCAACACAGAGCATGTAGATTCTAGAGTTTCATCGTGACCTCGAATTGCAATTCCTTGAAATGCGCAATATCGCAATGCATCAATTGAAGTTCCAACCCGTAATCGGTTCATTGCGATTTGCTGAGATGTTTGTCTTTCTATCACTATATCTATATGTTGAGTTTGTGCAATTAAATCTGCATAATTTTTGACTGCAATGCTGTGTAGAGAACAATAATCCTTCCCTGTATGAGTCAAAAAGGCACAATTCTTTCCATTGACTTTCTTCCAGTTCCGAAATCCTTCCGTCGTGAATGAGTTTGTTCCATACCGATCATTATTTTATTTATTGAAAATATAGCAAGGTGCACAATATGCAGCATCTTTTGCAGGAGAATACTCCAACCATGGAAACTTCTCGAACCACGAATATTGAAATCTTCGATTATGTTCACCTGAGGATGCATACTCTTGAAGTTTGTGTTGATAAGACCCAAGTTTAATATAAGCTCGTCGCATTTCATCCTGTTGATTTACAGGATAATCCCAAATTTGTCGCCGTAATCCAGGATCACGCTCGAAAATGATTGAACCACTTTCAGCTAGGGAAGAATCAACATTACATATATCTTGAGATTGAACATTAACTTGTTCTAATGACAAAGATGTGTCGGCTTCATTTGTTGATTTTTTATTGAAAAATGAATCAATAGTTTTCAAAATTTTCATAGTTACTTGTATAACAAAAATAACATGTGAACATCAAACATGCATTATAAAATTTACTTAAATCCAATAAAGAGTTATCAAAAGTTCAACTCAAATCAATTAAGGTTTAAAATGAGAATTATCAAGGTAAGAAAAACTTTATCATTTCTCACCAAAATTCTAATGAAATGGGTGATCCTGCAAATAAGCAAAATTATAGAGGACGTTTTTTGAAATGTTGAAATATATAGGGGAGGTCCTTCACTCCTTGTAATCCCCCAAATTCCCCGAGGAGATCGCTGCAATTAACCTTACATAAACTTACTATTTTGTCAAACACATCTAAGAACTTAAAATAAGTAATAAATAATCTTTAGTTTATGTTTCTAGCAAATCCTGGATGTCATTTTGTGGCTCAATTTTTAAACCAAAAGTATTGAACAACCATGATAATATTTTTTTTCTTTTCAGTTCATTAGTTTCCTTGACATAGTATCATTAAGATCTAGCAAATCATCAAAAAACTAAATAAAATGAAGTTCCTCAAACAAATTTCTTCTCCAATTTTCAATAGTAGAGAGGAAGAAAGTCTTATGAAAATGAATAAATTAAAATAATGGAATATAGATCTTTAGCACTTTAACGTCTTGATGTAAGCACTTTCTTGGAAACCAAAAATAGGACTTTCATCAGAAAAATAGAAATATACATATTTATCGACCTCAAAGATTCTACAGTGTTGGGGTCCAGCAACGCCTCCGGTGTGGAAGGTACGGTGCGAGGCGCTATGACCCACACTAGTCGAACAGAAGGGTGTGTCCCCTAACATGCAACACCAATCATTATTTACGGATTCTATTTTCCCCAAATGATATCTCCAATGAAAATAACAAAATATAAGATCACAGATTAGGCTTGGAAAGAAATAAAGCAGCGAAAAACAGATATATAAATCATCAGTCATTTCTTAATACAAAAACTCTAATGAGATAAACACCTTATGACTGTTATGAGTTATGTCCTTATTCATAGATTTCATAGAACACTTAAAAATGTGCAAAGAAATCTCAAAAATAGTCATAAAAGGATAACCAAAATAGAACAACAAGTAATTGATTTATTAAAAAAAACTAACCTTCTCTAACGCCATTGACGACCCTGGTTGTGTGATCAAGCCGGTCGTCTAGGGGACGAGCTCTTGCCAGTTGCCGCCGCCGGAGGCCCAGAGAAAAGCTCTTGCTGGAGTTCTTAGGGGACGAGCTCGCGGGGAGGAGATTTCCGGTGACATCGCTCTAGCTGCTAAGACGAGGCTTTCTAGTCAGATGCTTGATGCTTCGGTATTAGGGTTTTAGCCCGATGCTTCAGCAGCGTCTGGAGAGGAGAAAGAAGGACGACCTGCTTCTGCTTGGTTGCTTTCGGTGGACGGATGCGACATTGCGACAGTAGCCTTCTTTTGGCGCCAGAGCAGAATGACAGAGATGGCCAGACCAAGTATAATTTGTTTATCTATTGGTGGCGCCAACAACCTGCTTTTGGTTTTAAAAATTACATAATATACCTATATATTAATTTTTTTAATATATTTCTTAGGGGGACCCGGGCCCCCATGCCCCCCTAAATTCGCCCCTGCTTCGAAGGATAAGGATGGATTTCGATTCAAGCTTATTTTAAAGAATCCCTCTCGCAACCCCACAGTGAATGCGAGTTGGAGGTCGAATCCAGGTACCACCTGAATGAGTAAGATCTTTACCTGGAACCTGTCTACGTAGTTGGACAGTGACTCCTCTCCTCCCTGCTGATCTTGAAGAGTGCCTCAACACTTTTCTTCCTCTTCTTAGATGTTGAGAAGCGCAACTGAAAAACTTCAGCGCAAATCCTTGAACGCATATATTGACCCCACTGAGAGCTGGTGAAACCAGTCCCTCACTTTCTCTTTCAAGGTGATGGCGAAAAGACGACACTTGAATGCATCCGACATTGGCCTGATGGAAACCATGACTTCAAACCACTGCAAGTGCTCGACGGGATCATCTTTGCCAATGTAATACGTCATCTCTGGCTCCCGGGACCCTTCCAGAACCAGCGTGGAAACTACCAGCTCGCAGAACGGGCTCCCGCCGCTCGTCAGTCAGGCGTGCTCCACTCGCACAACCAGCTTGCAGGTCGGGACCACACTCACCGGACTGGGGAAAAGTTCTTGCCCAATGAGATCTCGCTCCTGCCCTCAACTCGCCGTCTCCTTACCTGACTTCTGTCCTGGGGCGTTCTCGCCTACCCCTGGCGTCGTCACCACTTGGACCGCGGGGGTCGAGCACTCGGCCCGAGTTGCGGCGATTGTGAAGTGGATGGTCTCTAAGACCTCCCTCTTGAACTCTTCCAACATCCCGACCGTAGCTGGTGCCGTGGGTAGTGGCAGTCCGCCATGGTCAGTACCTTGCTCTTCATCTCCAGCCATGGAGCTCTCTCAGGATTTTCCTGTGTAAGCTGCGGTACACGCTCACCACACCAAAAATGTTGGAACCGAGATTCGGCCTAACGAGGAGTTCAGACTGTGAGAAACGAACAGAAACAAACCGGAAGTAGTATAACTGAAACTTTATTATCAGAAAAAGGTATCTATTACAAAGGTATGCCCTCCCTTATATAGAATGGAGGAGAGATGAGAGAATACAAATAAGAGATGTGGGACTAAAAATTTACAGGACTAAGCAGACTATACAGAACAAACCGAACAAGCCGCGCGGTTAGACAGAAGGACTAACCGCACGGCTACCACCTGAGAGAGAGAGAGACCGCAAGGGGAGACCGCCAGAGAGTTCGGCAACCAGACAGCAACAGCACAGCAATCAAACCGCAGAAGGGAAACCGCCAGACCGCGCGGTCTCCAACCCGCCAAGACAGACCGTCAGACCGCCCGGTCTCAACTTCAACACTCCCCCTCAAGCTGGAGCATATATATCGATCATGCCCAGCTTGTCACAAATATGATGAAACGAGGCGGAAACTGGCTTGGTGAAGATGTCAGCCAGCTCTTTATCAGAAGTGACAAAGGGAGTGTAAATTTGTTCCTTTAAGATCTCTTCACGAATGAAATGACAGTCGACCTCAATGTGCTTGGTTCTTTCATGGAAGACCGGATTTTTGGAGATGTATATGGCAGCCTTGTTATCACAGAACATAGGTAGCGGATGGTTGTAGACCTCTCCTAAATCCAGCATTAGAGCCCGTAGCCATTTTAGCTCACAAGTGGTCGACGCCATACTCCGATACTCTGCTTCAGCACTGGACCTGCAAACAACAGACTGCTTCTTGCTCTTCCAGCTTACCAGATTACCCCCAACAAAGGTGCAGAAACTGGAGGTAGACTTGCGATCCCCTTTGCCATCAGCGTAACTCGCATCTGAGTAAGCTTCAACCCTCAGATGACCATTCTTCTGGAAAAGCAATCCTTTCCCAGGTGCGGCTTTGACGTACTCCAAGATCCGTAAGGCTGACTGCAGATGGCACTCCCTGGGAGCTTGCATGAATTGACTCACCTTGCCAACAGCATAGGAAATGTCGGGTCTGGTCACTGTGAGATATATGAGCTTACCAACAAGACGTCTGTACCTCGTAGTATCTGAAAGAAGAGGCGAATCATCTGTCCAGGTTTTGTCTTCTCCAACAGCCATGGGACATCGAGCAGGTTTGGCCCCAGTCAATCCTGCATCTTTTAAAAGATTAAGGGCATACTTACGCTGGGAGAGGACTAAGGAATTGGGCTTCCGAGAGATTTCGATCCCCAAAAAGTACTTTGGAGAGCCCATATCTTTCGTGACCAGATGTTGACGAAGATGCCGCTTTGTCAAGGCTACCCCTTCCTGGTCATCGCCAGTGAGAAGAATATCATCAACATACACTGCAAGAACCACCAGTCCCGAGGAGGTTTTGCGAGTAAATAGAGAGTGATCGGCAGAGCTGCGCACAAAACCAACGGCCGCCACGATGCCGCTGAACTTGTCAAACCAAGCTCGAGGGCTCTGCTTGAGGCCATAAATTGCCTTCTTCAGCCGGCATACTCGTGTCTCCCCCTGAGCAACATACCCAGGAGGTTGCTCCATGTAGACGGCCTCCTGAAGATCACCATAAAGGAAGGCATTCTTTACATCCAGCTGGAAGATCGGCCAATCTTTATTGACCGCCACAGAGAGAAGAACCCGTATAGTGCTGAGACGAGCCACGGGAGAGAAGGTGTCAAAGTAATCAACCCCATAGGTCTGAGTAAAGCCCTTAGCAACAAGACGAGCTTTATAACGGTCCACAGTGCCATCCGTGGCAAATTTCACCACAAAGACCCAGCGACAGCCAACAACATCAGTACCGAAGGGAGGAGGAACAAGAGTCCAGGTACCCCGCTCCATTAGGGTGGCCATTTCCTCATCCATGGCCATCTTCCAGTGAGGAATAGCAAGGGCCTCCTGGTAGGAGCGGGGCGTGGTAGTGGCGGAGATAGCTAGAGCAAAGGCCCTGCGAGAAGGGGTAAGACGATCATATGAAACAACAGCAGTAAGAGGGTGTTGGGTACACGTCCGCACCCCTTTGCGAAGAGCTATAGGAAGATCCAGGTCAGCAGGTTCCTCGGCATCCGGAGCATCCGTGGCAGAGAGAGCTGGCCCGGGAGTAGAGAGCGACGGCGGCGGAGATGCGGGAGACGGAGGTGGAGAAGAGGGAGAGAGAGGTGGAAGAAGAGAAGTGGATGAGGGCGGAGTAGGGGTGAATGTCAGAGTGGGAGAGGAGAGAACAAAGGGAACAGCATGAGAATTAGAAGCTGGGAGAAGAGGCGGGGAGTCATCCGAGAAGTAGGAGGTATTCTCGAAGAAGGTGACGTCAGCAGAAACGAACTGCTTACGAAGGATGGGATCAAAACAACAATAACCTTTCTGAGTGGTGGAGTACCCCAGAAAGATACATTTGGTGGAGCGAGTAGATAGCTTATCACGGGTGGCAGAAGGGGCATGCACAAAGGCAGTGCATCCAAATATTTGAAGAGGGAGATGAAACGGCTCCTTGCCCGGATACAAAATGGAGAAAGGGGTTTTTCCGTGAAGAACGGTGGAGAGAATGCGATTGATTAGGTAACAGGCAAGGAGAACAGCATAGCCCCAATAGGAGCGAGGAACATGCATTTGGGTCATCAAGGAGCGAGCGACATCAAGAAGGTGACGGTTTTTGCGTTCTGCCACACCATTTTGTTGTGAAGTATAGACACAACTCGTTTGATGAATAATCCCATTTTGCATGCAGAAGGCAGAAAAGTCATGACTGATATATTCTTTGGCATTATCAGATCGAAGAACTTTAATAGAAACCTCAAACTGAGTTTTGATCATGAGATAGAAGGACGTCCATACAGAGAATAATTCGGAGCGATCTTTTAACAGATACACCCACGTACAGCGAGAGAAATCATCAATGAATGTGACAAAATATGAACTACCCCGACCAACGGTAATAGTAGGAGAAGGACCCCAAATATCGGAGTGGATGAGATCAAACGGACGGGTGGATCCACGAACATGCTTTGGAGAGAAGGAGGAGCGGTGATGCTTGCCAAGCTGACATGCTTCACAGTTGAGCGGAGTACTTTGTGGAGGAAGGTGGGGCAGAAGTTGACGAAGAAGATGAGGAGGAGCATGACCAAGGCGGAGATGCCATTGGAGAAGATCTGTGGAGGTGGAAGAGAAGGTGGAGAAAGCGAAAATGTTGTCCAGAAAGTATATGCCGCCACTCTCAGTCCCAGTAGCAATCGTCCATTGGGAGTCCGGATCCTGAAAAGAGCAAGTAGTAGAAGTAAAAGTAATAGAACATTGTAATTGCTTGCATAGAGAGGTAACAGATAATAAGTTGCATGGGAACTTGGGCACGTAGAGAGTATCCTCCAAGCGAAGAGACGGAGTGACATGAACTATCCCCGTCCCATGAACCGATGATGAAGAGCCGTCAGCGAGAGTAACTGGGGGCAACCGACCATGTGTTTCTAGGAGAGAAAAACACTGGAGATTGCCGGTCATATGATTAGTAGCACCGGTGTCGATCAACCATTTTCCTTGAGTAACAATGTGGGTACTACCAGAAGACGTGACCACCGAGGCGAACGGCTTTGAGGGGTATATGGAAGCCATGAAGGGAGGAACAAAAGAACACGCGTGAGGCTGCCAAAACAAGCCGTGCGGTATAGGGAAGCACAAGCCGCGCGACTTAACAGGAGGTCGCCGGCGACGAACAAGCAGGAGCGGCTAAAGGAAGAGCCGCACAAAGGAGAACAAGCCGCTGCGACTTAGAGACAGGTCGCGGGGACAAGAGAGAGAGCGGCGAAGGAAGAAGGGCAGAGAGGCTGCCAAACAAGGAAGAACTCGCGCGAACAGAGAGAGTTCGCAGCGGTTAGAAGAAAGAGATCTGCCGCACGAACAACAGGAAGCCACGCGGTTAGGAAACTATCCGCGTGGATAGGAAGAAGAAGATCTGCAGCGGTCACGATGTCAGGCACCAGCGGCCAGAAAAGTCACGACCAAGCTGTTGAATCAAACAGAGGGGAGAGAAGTCGGGCGGCTAGCAGACAGACCGCGCGAACAGAAGAGGAGGATACCGGGAGGCAAAAAGCGAACAAGGCAAAAGAGGCCGCGGAGACAGGTCGCGGCGATTAGAACAGGTCACAAGAAAGAAGCAAGAGACAGAAACAGGCCCGCGCGAACAGGGCGCAAGCAAAAGGCGGAAGAAACAAGCCGCGGGAAACAGGCCGCGAGAGGAAGGGGCAAGCCGCGCGGACAGGGCGCAAGCCGCGAGAACAGGTCGCGACAAGAAAGGGAAGCCGCGCGGACAGGGCGCACAGAATCAGGAGGAGAAGGTCGAGTGCTCTGATACCATGTGAGAAACGAACAGAAACAAACCGGAAGTAGTATAACTGAAACTTTATTATCAGAAAAAGGTATCTATTACAAAGGTATGCCCTCCCTTATATAGAATGGAGGAGAGATGAGAGAATATAAATAAGAGATGTGAGACTAAAAATTTACAGGACTAAGCGGACTATACAGAACAAACCGAACAAGCCGCGCGGTTAGACAGAAGGACTAACCGCACGGCTACCACCTGAGAGAGAGAGACCGCAAGGGGAGACCGCCAGAGAGTTCGGCAACCAGACAGCAACAGCACAGCAATCAAACCGCAGAAGGGAAACCGCCAGACCACGCGGTCTCCAACCCGCCAAGACAGACCGCCAGACCGCCCGGTCTCAACTTCAACACAGACCCAAATGGGGCAACCCACATCTACTTATCCCGAGAAAGAATGCTAAGCTGAAGACTTAAAACTCGACACAGACCCTAGCTGTAGCGCGGAGGACCCACCACACATCCAGAAGATTTTTGAGCGCTTCCCCTCCCAAGCCAATGCTGAAACTGGGCACTTTGGAGAGTATTTGAAGCCGACCCAAATCAACTTGAGGGGAAAGAAGCCAAAAACCCGATCCCCTCCAAAGGTGCCCTTCATGATCTATTTATAGTTTTTCATAGCGGGGCATGCCAATAACGCAATCCCGCATTTTTTACTAAATGCATCCCAAATTGGCCTGCCAACAACCAGTCTTTGCTATTTGGAATGGCTATCGGCAGACAAAATTAAATATAACGCTACAAGGAAAATTCACTGGGAGTTCGGCAGCGACGAGACCACAGCCCCTGGGAATGACGGATGCCCTGAGAGGGTCGGCACTAGCCGACCTTTGGCTCGCCTCGCTAACCCTCGACCTTGAGGGAGCCGCCTCTCGCCTTGTTCTCCATTATAGGCTCCTTAATAATCGAACACCACACATGGAATGACGTCTGCCTGATGAAGCTGACACTCGCCCTCTTCTTGCTTCTCTACCCTGGGACGGGTGTGATCCTACCTTTTGGCTCTCCTTGAGGCGAGTGACGAGTGCCCAATGAGGCCGACACTTGCCCGCTTCCTATTCTTATCCTCGGGCGAGTGCGCCCATACCTCACGACTCCCCCCTTTGACCAATCGTTTGTCTCTTTGGGCGGGTGTGAGCCCGCTTCCTCATTTGCCCGCTCGACTCGCCCGGTCCTGAGCCCTTTCCTTGGCTCATCCACTCGACGAACACGAGATTGTACAGTAAGGTAGGCTATATGTGAGGGCTGCTATCAAATCTCCCCGGCACTTTCCCACTTTAGGCAAAATGGCAGGAAAACAAACTTTAAAGCATGTAGAAACCTAGATCCAATTGAACCACCATATCTACACGGCGTGAAAATCGACTTGTTCAAAACTGCCTGTCAAGAAAAATCGAAAGGGGACATCTCTAGGGCTCCGTTTGGCACAATGGTGGTGGTCATAAACGCATGGGTTAAACCGTCATTTGTTAAGGGTCACCTAACAAACATCATCTGTTTGAACATAAAAGTGGGCAAAGTTCCTCAAGTGGGCGTTAACGAATAACAATTTAACCCTCATGTTCATGACTGCCACCACCATGCCAAACGGAGCCCTAGATCTGCATGTTTTCGTCCCGGATCAACGCCTTCCTTTTCTTCCAAGAAGTGAGCAGGAAAAGAAAATGATCAGCTTCTCAAAATTGGAAGGGAAGAGCACAGTTTTCTCCTAAGCCTAAACTGCATACCTCTTTTAACTCTTGTTCACAGTTTTTTGGTATGATGAGGATAACAGGCATGCCAATAAACTTAGGCTTTAAAGGGATAGCCTATTAGAGTTACAATCAATGTCAATTAATCCCATTTAGCACCAAATTAAAACAAAAAATATGAAACCTATGAAACTAATTAGGATTTGTCTCATGTCAAACAATTGCCAAAAGTTTCGTGTCAGGGGTGAGACCGGGTTCGTGACATGAAATTACGAGACGATCTGACCCGCCTATCACATGTTACGATCGTTCACACGACTGAATTAATGTGAGCTCGTGGGAGTCCAAATAGATTATAATTTTCGCGTATGATTTTATCGGAATGTCTCAATGAATTGAGTCCGTCCAACGGATTTTTTTTTAAATTCTCTCACTTAGACTTGTATGCATCGCAACTTATGACGTCTTCTATAAAATATTCACTAAACTTAAGGGTACCATTAGCGAATGCGATATTAAGAGTCTACTCCCACGTCAATATGATCCAACCAAATCCTTCACTCTGAATCATGACTACAACCGCATTATTGAGCGACACGAGACCTTCTATGATCACAATAACTTGTAGATTCAATCAACATAGACAAAACACAGTTACTATTTAGAACAACGTAATAAAAATTGTGCGTGTAATTGTTGTTCTAGTTTGGCGGTCATCCGATTTCTCTACTGAATGTACTAAATCATTCTACGAGAAATCCTTAAATGCTCGAAAAACATGTATATCATTATCTTAATATTTTAATTAATGTGTCAAATAGAAATACCAATATTTTATGAAAATGAAATGAAATGAAATGCCCTAAGGCTTATGCTCAGACCGACACTCATCTAAGTCTCTTACATGAAATGTGATATATCATATAAACGAAGTAACTCAAGAGCGAGAGAGGACGCCAACAGAGTTGACACTAGATGGAGTTTGGTTTGGCCATATCCAATTTTACTATTTTAATTTGGCGATTGTTAACCGCACCTCTCATATGGTTATCCGCACCCCATTTTTGTTTTAAAAACTTTTTTCTAAAACTTTACTCGCACCCATCTTCCCCATTTCGGGAAAGCCACACACTGTCTTTCTCTTCGCCGAGCTACTCCCGTGTCCGACATCTGTCTCGCGTCATCTTACTCTATTAGCTGTCTCACGCACATCACTAGGGGATATTTTCGGGCGCGCAAAAAAAAAATATCGGGGTGCGGCAAGAAAAAAATGGGGTGCGATTATATTTTCGGATTGCGATTAACAATGAGATGTGAATAGCCAAAACAGGATTGCGATTAACAATCGCCTTAAATTTTTGTATTTTAAAATTATAATGTGATGTGCACTTATTTAAAACTAATTTGTACGTAATAATCACAAAAATATATTGGGACATGTTAGGAGACAATCTATTTAAAAGAAAATTAGAAACCTTTTGACGGTAGAAGGTTGTCCTCAGTACAAGCCTTTACATTACTTAAATTTTATGTGTAAATCAATTTCGACAACATGTAAAATGTGTATTTTTTAAAATGGTCAAAACAGCTATGTGCACACCAAATTTATGATTTTTATTTAATTTTATTTGCTTAACCTAATTTGCACAAAGTAAAAATGGATCGAACCCTTACATTATCAGTTATCAGGAGACATTGCGTGGAAAATAAAAAAGCAAATAAAACTAAAGATTCTGTATGCATAGATAAGTTTGGTGGGGAGTCCGGGAGCTCCTCCGTCTGGTTGCTCTCCCGCGAAGTTCTTCTTGAAAGTTCTGAAGTCTGGGGCGAGCGGCGAAGCTGTGACATCCAGTTCTCGAGCGTAGTGGGAGATCCGCCGCCCTTGTCTACGGCTTGGAAGAGGGTTCTCATTCGTTGAGCGCTTACCGGCGAGGAAGAGGAGGAGCAAGGAGGAGCTGTTGGCGAGATCATTGCAGTGGGATTGGGATTCCGGCAAGGTGTTCCGGGAGGGGGGACGTTGTTGCGACACCGACACTGCTAGGGTACGCACTGCTCTGCCTTTTGCTGTTTTGTTTCCGTCTTCGGATCTTTGTAACCACTTCTAGGTTGAGTGCTAGCCGCTTGAGAGAGGGAGTGTGATACAACCTCGTTATCTTCCTCCCTGTCTCTGTAACACCTAAAATAAGAATGTAAGCATAAAATAGTGATAAAGAAGGGAGAATAGCCGGGGAGAGGTGGCTGGGGCTGAGATAGAGGAAGAATGACTGGAGTAGGTGGCCGGAGTTGGGAGAGACGAGGGGGGAAATCGGAAAACAAGAGACGAAACTGTAGAACTTTATTTTCTTTCTTTCTTAATCCCCATTACAAGCAATAACCCCTATTTATAATCCTAATTGGGCAATTAAAAGTCACTAACCCCTATTATTTGGACACGTTGTCCTGCTAGTTGTTACATTGCATTCCCCATTTAAAAACGACGTCCTCGTCGTTTGTTGATCTTCCCCAAGCAATTTTGATTTTCAGAGGAGGAAGAAGCTGGGCTGAGTTTTGTGCTCTGTCTCCATGGATGATATCTTGAGAAGCAAAATCCAAACGCGAAAGGTACTTCGTCCGCAATGATAGAAATGATGGCCGTGCTATTTGGGTGGCGCAGAATGTTCTCAACGAGAGCACCAATATAGCAATAAGGTATACCGAGATAATAGATAATACTATGTTGAAGGGAGAATGACCTAAGAAAGATGACCGGAGTTGGGAGAGAGGACGAACGGCCGTGGAGATGACCGGAGTTGGGAGAGACGAAGGGGGAAATCGGGACAAAGCAGAAAACAGAGCACTTTATTTATTCATTTCTCCTTAATCCCTATTGCAAGTCAGTAGTATATTTATAGAGGAGAGATCCTCTAATTACAATGATAAAGAAAACTAAATCACGGGACACGTGGCTCTCAAATTGTTACAGTCTCACGATCAAATAGCACAAGCAAATTCCCAAAACCACACTTGCACAACACAGTAATTTCCAGAAAACAATTCAAAAACCACACTTTATCACTAGCAGACAATGAATAATAACAGACAAGAAACAAACAAACCAGTTACGATCAAGCCTAAGAAAGAGGATCCGGATCCCCTGGAGTTCCTATTTGAACTCCAGGGGGTGGAGTTGCGATTTTGCGAATAAATGAGGCGGAATCAGAAAAATTTGTTAACATGAAAGTTGTAGATATTCCTGAGACGAATAACTTTCATGTGTAACACTTTTTGATTTGAAGTCGTTTAGACCCCCGATTTGGGCCCCAAACAAATTCTATCCGAAAATAATTAATTTAATTATTTTCGGATAGAATTTGTTCGGGGCCCAAATCGGGGGTCTAAACGACTTCAAATCAAAAAGTGTTACACATGAAAGTTATTCGTCTCAGGAATATCTACAACTTTCATGTTAACAAATTTTTCTGATTCCGCCTCATTTATTCGCAAAATCGCAACTCCACCCCCTGAAGTTCAAATATGAACTCCAGGGGATCCGGATCCTAAGAAAGAGGAGCCTTCCTGAACGATGATCAGCCAAGGGAGAGGGGCTTCCTGTTCTCCACACAGAAACTAGGGAACAAGTTCAGCAAACAGTTCATCGACAGACTAGCCTCCCTTTGCACTATCATGATATAACTGGAGCAGCCACTGCTTAAGCTCCGCATTCTGCCCAACAACTAGCCTCCCTTTCCGCTGAAGCACACCCAGTCGCCATTGATAGTTCAGTTTGCTGGATTCGTTGGCCTCATTGGCCGTTATTTTCCCTTGGATGTGTTCATCCTACTCCCAAGACCGTCGGACAACCTGTAGGATTTCCGATTGCATAATGACCATAGCATTGAACTCCCCCTCCCCGCGCTCGTACTTCCCGGACAGGGCGTTCGCACACTTGTTCTCCGTGCCCCTTTTGTACTGAATCTGGAAGTCGTACCCCATCAATTTGGCAATGTACCGCTGTTGGGATGAAGTTGCGATCTTCTGCTCTAGAAGGAATTTTAGACTCTGATGGTCCGTCCTAATAATGAAAGACGTACTAGCCAAATAATGCCTCCACTGTTGAACGATCATAACCACTGCCAACATCTCCTTTTCATAGGTAGAGAGATGAGCATTCTTTGGCCCAGCGCCTTGCTAAAGAAAGCCACGGGCTGACCTTCCTGTAAAAACACCGCCCCGACCCCGGTGTCTGCCGCATCCATTTCCACCACAAATCCCTTCCGAAAATCCGGCAGCCTTAAGACAGGGGGATATGATACTGCATGTTTCAGTGCTTGGAACGCCGCCTCCGCCTCAGTCCCCCACAGAAAGTGGCGCTGCTGTAACACAACTGTGAGAGGTTTGGCCAACAACCCATAGCCTTTGATGAAGTGTCGGTAGTACCCGGTCAAGCCCAAAAATCCGCGCAAGTTCTTGATATTGGTGGGTACGGGCCAGCCGAGCATCGCTTGAATCTTACCCGGATCGGTAGCCACCCCTTGGCTCGAGATGAGGTGGCCGAGGTAGTGTATCTGTTGCCTTATAATTTGAAGAGTTGTTGTGAGATGTTCCCGACGATCTTTCCACGTAGACCGAAAACGAGTATGCCGTCGAAGAATACCAATATAAACTGGCGAAGATGTTCTCGAAAAACCGAATCATCAAGCTCTGGAAGGTCGACGAGGAATTAGATAACCCAAATGACATTACGAGGAACTGTGAGCCTTAGACCGAATGCAGGATTATGTCAATGTTTCTGATATAACAGTTGATTGAACCGGTGAAGGAGGGGCACATCCATCATTAAACCTGGAGCAAGACATAAAAAAATTGGTTGGACCAATTGTAAACTAGACAGCAGGGCAATGGTTAAGTAAAATTGTTACAGATCCATAGATTCGATTCAAAATCATGGGTAGACTCTCAACTGCTACTTGAATTCGACTGATCTACTAGAAATAGGTCAAAAATAAAAAGGAAGAAATTGACCTTATTGTTAATCGCAAGAAGGAGACATCTTGAGTCCTCGACGTGAAGGCGATGGTACCTAGAATCCTCAACGGGAAGGAGATGAAACCTCGTCTACTAATAGAGAGGAAAGGGAAGCACAAGTTCAGATTTAGGGTTTTAATCAAAGAGGCAAGAGGAGAATGTTTAAAACGAAATGGAAGCCATCGACCTTTCCAGGAATCACAAGGAGGAAGTGTCGAGGAAGAAGAAATGTGAGCCTTAGACCAACAACCGCGAGGAAGAAGGGGAATTGCGAGCAAGTTTCGGCAGACGGTGCAAGAACTACGAGCTCAAACCTGAAATAGCAGGAGGAATGATGCGAAACCTAATGGTTTGCTAGTAGAAGTTTATTTGGATTGAAAAAAGAATAACTTTTTTGAACTGAATTTATTTTGGTTTGCTTACATCTAAAGTGGGCTTGCTAATACCAACACTCTTAAAAAGATATCAGTCGTATTTCCTTCATTTTCGCGACTTCATTTTCCGTAGATTCATATTGCCATCCAACCATCGTGATCTCTCCTCCGACGTGTGCTGCAGGAGAGACACCTTACTCCTCTGTTCGTCTTCTTTTCCCAAGCAATTAAAGGCGTTCAACGCTCCTTGCTTAGATTCCGCGATACTCTCTATATCTCTGGATCTTTGATACGCTCAAAGAATGATATTTAAATTCTTAGATACTGATAGTTTCCCAGTTAGAGTCTATAGAAGCACTGCTGGAGACTGAGACAAGAAACAACACTCTGACTACGCGGAATGATGTCTCCCAATTGGAAGAGTGACGTAACGGAACAAGAGATAGTAGGAAACATGGGATAAAAGTGATTATATATTGACAGATAGATGTTCGTACAAGTTACAATTTGGGGTATATATAGCCCCAAAAAAGCATTAATAAAATACAAACAAAGTAGTAAATCCTAGTTATGAAAACGTTTCGTAGTCCAATCCGTCCCTTCGAATGTCACAGGTTGACATTTCGCAGTTTGATACTTTGGGTTTGTATCATTGCCCCTTCGCCAAGAACACCTTTGTTCGGGCTCGACTCAGGAGAAAAGTATGGAAAGCGTTGTTGGAGGTCACACAAAAATTCCCATGTGGCACCTTCGGGTGGGGAGTTCATCATTTGATGAGTAGTTGGGTAGTGGGCTTGCCATACTGTGGCATTAGTCGTCGGTGGAGGACTGTTTCAGGATAGACCAAGAGTTACCCTTCATTGGTGACAGCGACAGGCGATTATGAGGAGTGGGGGGGGGGGTTGTCGCCGATTTGCGCTTTGAGCTGCGAGATGTGGAAGGTATGGTGGAGGCGACAATTGGTGGAGACAAGGTGTTTATAAGTGATCGACCCGATGCTTTCTGTGATTTGGAAGGCCTAAAGTAGCGAGCATATGGCTTTTGGTTGGATGGAGTCGTAAGCTCATTTAATGGTAGAGATGGAGGTGGGCATAAACTCAGCTTCTTGGAGGGCATTCACGCTCGAAGCGGTGCAGTCAGACTATTGCTTCATACAATTTTCCTCCTACCATAGGTGTTACTTGAGATTTCTGTGCATGAATTCTCGAGCATAGCAAGAATGACTGACCGTGTCGTCGACGAAGGGATGCTCTAGATATGACACGTACAGAAGGGGCGGGGGCGGACCGTAAACTGCCTTATATAGTTGATGGTCATGCAACAGAGGTATGCCCCAAGACAACGAATGATGACCTCAGTTTGGGGATGTTAGGCGATGGAAGTGTGCAGCCTGACATTTTGCAATTTGAAGAATTCCCGCCAAAAGGTACTAAAAAATAAGTGGTTGCGATTGTTGACGATTGAGGCTGGCATTCCATGAAGGCGGAATACGGAGTCCATGAAGTCTTGGAAAATTAGAGTGGTGGAGGGGTGTTGATGGCGAATGAAATGGGAATATTTGTTGATTCGATTGACCACAACCATGATGACATCTTTGACATGCGGTATGGGAAGACCTTTGATGAAATCCATAGAGATGTTGTGCTAGGCACATTCAGGATTGGCAACGGTTGGAGCAGACCAACTGGCAGAGAGCAGTCACTTTTACATAGTTGGCATATGATGAAGCTTTAAATGAAGGCGTGGATTGAGGACTTAGGATTCTTCTAGTAGAAATAGTGGTGGATTCAATGAACAGTTAGGTCAATGACGGAATGGCTGCCTGTTGGGTTGCCATGGTAACGTTGTATGATGGTGTTATGAATGGTAATATCCTCTCCGATGCTTAGCTTTGTATGGTGTTGTGAATGGTAAAGTCGCATGTTGGTGTTGCGGTGGAGGTGATTGCAGGTCCAGGTGAAGTGCGGTGAACCCTAGGGTTCAACTCAATTTGTTTGTTAAACTGTTGTATGGAGGGGTTGGCTACTCATGATGTGCGAATTTGTTCGAGGAGATTGGAGGTGACTGTTGACAAGGACACTGAAGGTTTCGACAAGGAACTCTGAACGACACGATAGATCGTCAACATCATTGTTGCCTTTCTTACTTTTGTATTGAACAGTGTAGTCGAAGCCCGTAAGTTTAACGAGCTAGCGTTGTTGGCTTGGCGTGGAGATCCGCTGCTTTATGAGGTGTTTTAAATGATGATTAGGTTTTATGAAGAAGTGGCGGTCAATGAGATAACTATGAGAAAAAAATTAATTTAAATCCCCTGTATACCTCGAAGAACTCCTTTCAATTCTTTGATTGAAGGCTTGTTTGGGGGGGGGGGGGGGGCATTTTTTGTATGATTGGCTTTTGAAAAAATGCCACCTCATTTTATTTGCCATTCAGCTGGCATGTTTTCAGTCGTTTAGGTCCTAAAACCACATAAACTACTAAAACTGCGTAATTCAAATGAGCGTTGCGGTGAAGCGGACCTAAAAAATGTGGATTTGTCCTAATTTCTTGTATTCTCACAAACCCGCAGTATGATTCGAGTTCTTATCTATATTTGTATTCTCACAAGTCCACAGTTTTTGGTTCTGCTTGATAAAAAAAGCAACGCTCTTTCAAATTACACTGCTTTAGTTATTTCCATGGTTTTAAGAATTGTGTGGCTGAAAACATGCCTGCCAAATGGAAATTAAAGTGTGTTGGTGTTTTTTTAAAGACACAACAACACAAAAAATGATCCTCCAAACGGGGCTTGAATCTGAATGTTGAGGCATTGAATCATTTGGAAATGCTTCTGGTCGTCAAGTGTATAAATGAAAATTTTTTTGAACATTTCTGTGGCATCCAACAATGCAGGATTATTAGAAAGTCACTAGTTTACTGTTATGAGTTATGAGTTATGATGTGTGTCGTGCTGCGTATTATTATTTTTATCATTTTGTGGGAGCCTCGAGCCCCGGGTCTAATATTAGGTGTCATCATTAGTGTTTTTGTCTTCTTATATGTTGTAGCCTATATAAAGGCATGGGTATTGTATGTTTGAAGGTATGAAATGAAGTTCTAGTTTTCCTTGTCCCTTGTTGTGAGATATTGGTGGCTCTCTCCTCCAACGAGCAACCCCGCCTAGGCAGCCGCGGTTCGACTCCACGGTATCTCCGCCATCGTCATCTCCACCTCCGGCCACCACTGAGTTAGGCACATAACATTTACATAGGAGTAAAATAATCCAAAAAATTCATAATTATCACATCAAAATTTAGAGGGGACTTACTAAGGGGAAAACAAAACTAACACTCAAAGAAGGTGACATTTGTTAAGATAAAATAGTTTTTTGATCCCTAACATTTGTAGCTTTTTCGACAAGTGCAATAGCCTGGATCTGACATCATTTTTTCACAAAAACTTATCCTTCTTGTTTTTTTTTGAGCTGCAACGATCTATTTATACATATGTAAGATTATACATTAATTTTCTAACACCTTGTGATAATTATACTTGTACTTTGAGTTATACACATACTTTTAAATATCATAAATAATAAGAAAATTGATATAATGATAATTATTAAAAAAATAAGCATGTTCATTAACATAAATAAACAACTGTGATAATATTTAATCTTTATAATTTATGTGTCAAGTTTTAGTTTTTTTGTTTAAGCTTGCTTAATTACCCGAATAAACGAACATAAATTGGCCTTAAATGATATAACATTGAGTTGTTCATGAAGTGCTCTGCCTCTACCCTTACAGACATGCACGACCTTCATGTCCACTCATGCCTTCTGCAGTTCTGCTCCATTCTGATGATAGTAAAAAATGTTTCATGGAAGCTTCTTCTAGGTTCCTATGTATAAAGATTCCATATAATTATGTGTAGAAACCCCTAAGAGTAGGGAATACTTAGAAGAGTGTCTTTGCTCCCAGTATTATTGATCCATCAGTGTGTTCTCCTCTCCCTGCGCAATTTTCCCTTCTCAAAAATGATCCCTATCCTCTCCCTGTGACATGCACGACCTTCAAGTCCACTAATGCCTTCTGCTCCATTCTGATGATAGTAAAAAATGTTTCATGGAAGCTTCTTCTAGGTTCCTATGTATAAATATTCCATATAATTATGTGTAGAAACCCCTCAAGAGTAGGGAATACATAGAAGACTTGTCTTCACTCCCAGTGTTATTGATCCATCAGTGTATTCTCCTCTCCCTGCACAATTTTCCCTTCTCAAAAATGATCCCTATCCTCTGGAGTAACCCCACAAGTCAAAGTATAGGCAACCATTCAGGTGCTAAATTTGTTATGAACAAGACCAATTATGGGTGCTTTAAAAATGGCACTTAGGAGAAGTTTTTCCGCAATTAGCTTTCTTTTGTTTGTGTTTTCCTATTTTATTCAAAATGTTTGTCTTGGTGTTATGCATTTCTATAATTTTTGAATGACACAATATCATTGATGATCGAATAATGCTGTCAAATGATAAGTCTGCCCTGTCAATCTACGGTTATCCCAAAATATTCTGATATTTATTCTTGTCCCACTGCATTTTTTGTGTATTCAATACAAAAGGAATCCACTTACCCTCTTCGTAGATTCATACCTGTATTCCACTAGAGTTTACGTGATGTTCACTGTTTGGTCATTTCCAAAGGAGAACAACTAGTCCTAAGAATCTAAGATAGCGTGATTAGACTTTTCCTTTTAAAACCATAATTTGTTGTTTTTGATTTTAAGTGTTTGTTTGTTTCGTGTTTATAGTGACATTCCACCATGTTATTGAATATCTTAAAAGTAGTAAAGCACTCTAATTTTTCTTTCTTTCCACAGAGGGGAGCATCTATATTACCGTTTCTTTGGCAATAGTGTGGCCTTGGTAAATCGATGATGGCATCTGATGCTCCAATGATAGAGATAGATGCTCCAGTGAAGACAGTAGTGCCAACTAAGAGGCAAATGAAGTATGTTTTGGTAACCGGTGGAGTCGTGAGTGGTTTAGGGAAGGGTGTAACAGCAAGCAGCATTGGTGTTGTACTGAAAGCTTGCGGCCTTCGCGTGACCTCCATTAAAATAGGTTTTTCATCATATTATTTTAGATTTCAGCAGAAAATGTGTTTTTATCTCGTCCCCCATTTATTTATTAAGCTTATTGTTTGATATGGTTACTGTTTTTTATTTAATTTTATTGTCTTACACTTTTTGTCAACATCTCACTTTGCGTGGTTAGCTTACAGTTCATGTCGCGGTGACAAACTAAATCCTCATCTTATGTGAACCCTATTTTAGCAAACATAGCACTCATTTAGGTTTTCTGCTATATTTTTATGCTTGTTTATCTATATGAAACTTAAACTTTAAGCCCTTGGGATTATTGTTAATTGTACTCTTTGGCATTCCGTTACTTCTCAAACTCTTATTTGATTCCAGCCGCCGTGAGTCAGTGGTGATTTCTTTAGGGCCACCTTAGCTGAAAGAGTTGGATTAAGAACATTAGAATTTTGATGTTTAAATCATAATTATCAACATCATTTTCTTAAACCTGGAGGGGATATTGCCATAAAGCTGAAACATTATGTGCTTTCGACATATTGCTTGTCTTGAAGAAGTTATTTCCCGGCAACAATACTGCTGGGCACCTGCCTCAGTTCTTATTGAATGTTTTTTTAATTCCATGATAGCGTACATGTAGCCCCCAATCAAGTCTATTCAACATGATAATATCATGTTTGAGTGAATAACGTGATTATTAAGCAAGATAGAGCGGGAAAAATAAATCATGAAAATGACCACTCTAGCTTATGATTCACAGCACTTGTATAGTCCCCTAATCAAAATCCAACGCCGTACTATATATATGATCACTGAGAATGCTCTATCTTCAGCAACTGAGACCAAGAACAATCTAAAAATCTGCTTGTGCACACAAATAATTATCCACCCAACAAGGTTTACACATAATAAAAGTGACATTAGTATGTGTAGTAACCACAATGTTCCAGAATAGTAACATAATCAACTATTCGGTTAAAAGGAACATGAAGCTAAGGAGTAAATATGTCCAACATAATTGCTCCTACGTATGTACTCATTAACCCGGGCGCATCTTCCTAACGTCCATCTGCCATATTGGAGAGTTAGCAGTATTGGCCTCAACATCTCGTTAGCAATCATAGGCCAAAAATCCCCATAACTCATTGTTAGTGTGTTATGTTGTATGTTGGTTTTATTTTTTCTGTATTTTGGTCACTCCTATATATAAAGGAGGTGACCCTTGGTTAAAGTATCGATATCTTTTCCGACTTCAACATGGTATCAGAGCCAGACGAACCCTAATCGCCCTATCATTCGCCGTCTCGCCCCGCTCGTTCGCTTCCGCCTCTTTCGTCTCCCCACGCAACTTCTTCCGCCAGCCACCCACACAACTTCTTCTGCCAGCCACGCGCACAACCTCTTCCACAAGCCACCCACACAACTTCCCGCACAGCTACTTCCGCTGCGCCCTCTTCTTTCGCTCAGCTTCGTCTTCCGCCCGCTTCTTTTGCTTCCACCGTTAGTTTTGTTCCGTACGCAGGAAGTATGCCACAATAAGGGTTCTCTTTCGGGCGTCCGATGTCTATTTTGCTTAAGGGGATGAACCCTCCTCTGCTCTTCTCCTTGTGCACTTGGCTCGACTTCTTCGCCGGGTTCATCTAGGCTCCTCTTTCTATGAGTAGCTATTAGGATTGCACCCCTCTCTTCCCGTTGGCTTGTCCTCGTGGTTTCATCCTATGGCCGCTATGGAAGGGAGTGTTAGTTCTCCGAACATGTCCTCCGGTGGGCGCGTTGAGTCCTTCCCAACGCCGACATTGAGTTTTGGCCGTACTCTTCTTGACCATGGATCTCCTCAAATTATCACCATGAAACTTGATGGCGCAAATTATCTCCCGTGGGCTCGTTCCACTACTCTTGCCCTGAAAAGCCGACGTATGTTTGAGCATGTTATCGGCGCTACGAAGGCTCCTGATCAGAATTCTCCTGAGTGGTCTCAATGGGAATCGGAAAACTCCATGGTGATGTCATGGCTTCTCAATTCGATGCAGGAGTGCATAACTCGAAATTATCTATTTCCGGACACTTTCGCAGATATTTGGAAGCGAGCTGAGGTCACTTATTCTTGTCGTGGAAAACAAACATAATAGACGGAGAGTTGCCTCTTCCCTTCTTCCCGAACCAAAACCGAACTCAAGGCTTCAGCCCCGACCCCTAGATATAGGAATAAGTCTTCCCCTTCCTTGGGCCCTTGGAGCAGGGGGGCCTGAATCAGCTGTTTCTTCAAAGCCTGGAATGCCTCCTCGCACTCCGAGGTCCATTCAAACTTTCGACCCCCTCTCAAGGTTTTGAAAAACGAGGAGCATCTCTCCCCGGCCCGGGAGAGGAATCTACTCAACCCTGCCAACTTCCCTGTCAGTTGCTGTACTTCCTTGGTATTTTGTGGTGACCTTAGTTCTATGATTGCTCTCACCTTATCCGGATTAGGTTCTACACCGGCGGGGGTGAGAAGATGCCCTAGGAACTTTCCTCGGCTTGCCCCGAAGACACACTTCAAGGGGTTCAACCTCATCTTAAACTTGCGGAGAGTGGCGAAAGTCTCTTCCAAGTCCTGGACGTGGGAGTCGACATCCAAGCTCTTGACCATGAGGTCATCCACGTACACTTCGAGATTCCTCCCCTTCTGCTCTCGGAAGACCCTATCCATCATTTTTTGATAGGTGGCCCCCGCATTCTTTAGCCCAAAGGGCATCATTTTGTAACAATAACATCCGTCTCCCGTGATGAACGAGACATCTTTGACGTCAGGGGGCTGCATTCTGATTTGGTGATATCCTGAAAAAGCATCCAGAAAACTCATTACAGGGAAACCGACGGCTGAGTCAACCAGCGCGTCGATCCGAGGCAAAGGATAAAAATCTTTCGGGCATGATTTATTAAGAAGAGAAAAGTCGATACACATCCTCCACCGGCCGTCTCCTTTTTTAACCATTACAACGTTGGAGACCCAGCCGGGGTATTGGATTTCAGATATGAAGCCAGCCTCGAGGAGCTTGGCGACTTCCTCCCTGATTGGCTCGGCGAGCTTGTCCGTGATGGATCTTTTTTTCTGCTGGATGGGGGGAGCCTCCGGGTCCAGGTTGAGGCGATGACAGGCCACGTCGGGGTCGATCCCTGGCATCTCCGCGGCGCTCCAGGCGAAGATGTCCACGTTCCTCTGGATGCACTCCAGCATCCTGCCTTGAGCTTCCGGGGTCAGGCCTCCGCTGACGCGGACCTTCTCCACCCTGCCTCCAATGGTGAGGACCTCCATCTCCTCCACCTCTTCCGCTGCCTCCAGACGGGACTGCTCCTCCCATTCCTCGATACCTCCCCCTCCGGGGGCTAGGACCTCTTCCTCAGCCTCCTCGACGGCCATGGCCTCGGCCGGCTCCCGAGTCTCTTCCGTGACCTCCTCCCGAGCGCGGTACTCCACCCCCATCTCTTTGTCAGCTTCCTGCTTCTCCTCCTCCAACCTCCGCCCCATCTCCTCGGCCCCCTCCAGCCAAGAGATGGAGTTTACCGCCGAGACGTAACACTCCCTTGCCTCCTTAGGGTCTCCTCGGACCCGGATCTGGACCCCCTCGACGTTGAGCTTTAGACACTGGTGGAAGGATGAGGGGACGCAGCGGAAGGCACTGATGAGGGGTCTCCCGAAGATGGCACTGTAGCTGCTAGGAGCGTCCACGATGACAAACTTGCAGTTGCGTGACTGCCCCCCCAGAGTGACATGGAGTCCCACTCCTCCCTCGACTTCTTTCCTCTCTCCCGAAAAGCCGAACAGAGGCCCATCCGAGGCTAACACCCTCCTGGCCTCTACTTTCATCGCATCGAACGCCTTCTTGAAGATGACGTTGACCGAACTCCCATTGTCCACAAGGATCCGGGAGACGGTAAAATCCTCGATGGCTGTCTGGATGACCAGCGCATCGCAAAAGGGGTCCTCGTGACCTGGCAAGTCCTCTCTGGAGAAGGTGATTTTCTCCTCCGGGGGAGGGGACTGGGACGTGGAGCCAACGCTCCTTCGGTACATAGTGTGGAGGCTTGACTTACGGGAGGCCTCGATCCCGGCCCCCCCGTGGATCGCTCCGATCCTTCCTCGGGTGCCCACATCAACCCGGTCTTCACATCGATCCCCCTCCTCCCGAGGCCGGATCTCCTCTATCCGAACTTCCTGATGGTCTTGCGGTTGCTGTTCCCTTCTCCCCCTCATCTCGAGGAACTCCGGACACGTGGATGTGAGGTGCCCCTCTTCCTGATGAAAGTCACAATAGGGCAGGTCCACCCTGACCTCCCTTCTTCTCCTCGGCTGTCCTCTCCTCCTCCCCCTCATGGCAATTGCCATTGCCTCCTCCTGATCGGGGAGAGGGGGTCTCTGACCCTGCCTACCCCCCTGGGGATTGTACTGCCCTCGGCCACCCTGGCGGTTATCTCCTCCCTGATAACCTCTTCGTGGTGCCTGGTCTTGCCACTCGGGCCTCCACCCCAAACGGTGGGTCTGCTCCGGACGCACCCACCTGGGTTGCGGCTGCTCCCTTTGCCGAGGTTCAGCCCTCCTCTCCTCCTGAATTCGGCCACCCCTTGGCCTCTCCTCCTCCACGGCCCACTTGGCCAACCTTCGCGCAAACTCTGGATGTGCTGCCTCCATATCGGCCTCCCTGGCCGCTCTCTCCAGGAGTGCCTCAAAAGACACTGGAGGTGATCTCTTCAGTTCCATCGCGAAGAACCCGGATTGGAGACCCAGGGTGAAGGCCACCATCATGGTGTGCCCTGGCATCTCCTGGACTTGGGACAGTTCCTCTTGGAACCTGTCCAGATAGCTTCCCAGGGTCTCTCCTACCCTCTGCTTGATGCGGAGCAAAGACTCCGCCTCCTTCTTCCTCTTCTTAGAAGTGGTGAATCTCAGCATGAAACCCCGTCGCAGATCCTCAAAGCAGTAGATGGACCCGGTCGGGAGTTGGTGGAACCACTCTCTCGCCTTTTCTCTGAGGGTGATGGCGAAGAGTCGGCACTTGAAGCCGTCTGACATCTGTCGAATAGAGACCATGTCCTCGAACCACTGGATGTGGTGGACCGGGTCTCCTCTCCCGGAGTAATAAGTCATCTCTGGCTCGCGAAACCCCTCGGGAACTGGGGCTGAAGAAACGAACTCGCTGAAGGGGCTCCCCCCCTCAGCCGGGCGAGACGGGAACTCCCGCAAAAATCGGTCTCTGTGGAGTTCGACCCTTGGGGAAGGGGTGGCCGCACACCTACTTTGCTCCTGCAAGAAAATGACAAGAAAAAAGAAGAACCAAGGACTAGACCAAGGACCCGGCGTGGAGGTCCCACCACACACCCGGAAGATCTTAGAGCGCTTCCCCTCCTTAGCCAAGTGCCGGGCTAAGGTACCTCAGAAAGCGCTGGTAGGCCGGAGAATCGGTAAGCATGCATTCTGAGGTACCCCTTGGGTCCTATTTATAGGAAAAGATGGTCTGCCAATATACAACCTTCACTGTTCTCGAGGACTACAGGCAGACCAAAGGGGGCAACATGGTAAAAGTATGTCGTGGCCAAGATGCGAGCTGGACCTGAGGTAGCACTCGCTCGGCAGGGGGCCTGACTTGCCTCGCCCTGGGCCTAGGCGAGCACGTACTCGGCAGGCTATGCTCGACTATCGCTGAGCTCGGCTCGACTACCGCCGAGCTCGGACTCGGCACGACGATCACCGAGCTCCAACAGAAACTGAGCTCGGCATGGGGATCGTCGAGCTTGGTTCGACTACCATCGGGCCCTATTCCTTTACCCGAGCTCGGTCTCGGCATGCCGGGCTCCGTTCGGCCATCGTCGAGCTCGGCTCGACTATCGCCGAGCTCGGCTCGGCTATTACCGAGCTCGGGCTCGGCATGCTGGGTTCACATTGCGGTCTGAGCCGGCCGGTTCAACTCCTGTCGACCACTCGCGGGATACGGGGTTGTACATAATCCCCGCTCTTTGCGAGGTTGGGACAAGCTCGGAAAGAAACATCCAACCCCATAGAATCCTGCGAGTGCGACAGGGGCAAAAAGGAATCTTCTGGTAGGCCCCACAGGTAGCTATATATATGTACCCCTGCGCATCTGGCTGACCTTTGCCCTTCCCCAAATTCTATCAAGATGCCGCTCCCCAAGGAAGTCTTAGAGCGACTCGCACGTTCCCGCGAGGAGATCGCTGCTCAGGCCGCGGGGCTGACCAACCTTGAGGCCCCTGCTCGCCGTTTTGCTGATTTCGGCTCGGCCAAGCGGGCGAAGCCCTTTCCACTGGGGGCCGAACCCATTCTGGCCGACTTTACTGCCGCCTTGGGGAACGGGGCCGGTTCCTCCAACCAGCCGGTTCTTGGTTCTTCCACTAAAAATCTCGTGGAACTATCTTCCGACCAGGAGAATAGCGGCGAAGCATCCACCCCTCGGGCCAAAAGTATTCCTGTCAGCTCGCCACAGCAGGATCCCGAGGTCAAGGAGCCGGGCTCGCGAGAACTGGCGTCGCCGAGTCATCTCCCTTCCCGACAACCCTCCCCTGGGTCCATAGTCGTGGGGAGAGGCGCCGGGATTATCCCTGTCCCAGGCTACCAACTTGCCCCTCAGGAACCGCAGGGGCGTGGCAAGGACCTGCGCCACTTCTCTCCTCGCGCTAACCCAGAGGAGCCAGGCTCGCGCGGTGAGTTTTCAACTTTACTCTTCTGTTCCGGGGGTATTTGCTTTTCTGATCGTCTTTCAGTTCTTCACTCAGAATTTCTCGGCCGGACGGAGGACGGCGAGTCCGTGGATCGACCTCCTTACTCGCCCCTCCCTTCTCCAAGCGCCCTGGACGCCTTCCTGGACTCCGAACTGGGTAGTCCTGAACGTGCAAAACGGGAGCGGAAGGTTCTCAAGAAGCTGGTGCGCGAGCTCCACGACCTGCGGAAGGACAACAACAGGCTGCAGTGGGAGTGCTCGCGTCTCGCGGACGGTGCTGGAGTCAGCTTGGCGTTCGAGGAGGCGTCTTCCTTGGTGCTGATGGATGAGATTGACGAGAACCTGCGGGTGGTAAATAGGAACATGGGGCGACTTCGCGAACTTTATGCGCGGCGACCTGCGACGGCGGGCCGGCGAGACCGGGGAGAATGAAACGGCTCCTCTGTCAGCCGACCGGTACTCGCCCTCGCCCTCGCATGGTCCTCGCGCCCTTATTTTTATTTGCTCTGAATGATCTGCCTGTAATAATTCGAACAACTTTTCTTCAACTTTACATATGTAGATGTTTTTTCAATATGCTGGTAAGTCTTTTCGAATTCCTTCTTCTGGGGTCTGGTCGGCTCGCAGGATTTGCGAGGAGAGGGTGGCGAGGTGGCGTGGCGAGACCGGGCCGATTGGCCGACTCGCCTTCCTTCTCGCCCTTCTTTGTCTTCTTCTATAAATAGGTCTTCTCACCTACCCCCAGGGCACGCTTTTATTGCTTTCGAATTCCTGTTTCGTCTCTGTCTTCCCGAGCTCGCGATTTTCCTTTCCTCTGCGACTATGGTTAAGACCAACCCTGACGCGGATGGTCGGTCTAAGTGCGCTCAGCACTTCATTGATCATTGCTTCTTCGAGGGACACATTACCGAGGAGGAGCTCGTCGAATTCGCGGCGGCATTCGTCCCCCCCGGCTTCCAGGCTCGCAGGCCCGCCGAGCATGAAGCCATCAACTCCTTCCCGGAGGGTGAGCTCGCCTTCCCCATCTCGCACTTTGAGGTGGGGCTGCGCCTCCCCCTCTGGCCAGAGATCCGCCAGATCCTGAAGTACTACGGCGCGGTGCCCGCGCAGCTGAATTCCAACGCCATTGCTATGATGGTGGCGTTCGCCTGCTTCCTCCGCCGAGAGCGGATTGAGTTCAACCTTGCGGTGTTCCGTAAGTTGTTCTCCTACAAGGCTACCCCCGACGGAGTCGCCTACTTCGGCGGGTCCCTCATCAAGGTTCGCGAGCTCGCGAACAAGAACCACAATTGGATGACTCGGCTTGTCTTCATTAAGGGCGAGCTCGGCAACATCCCCTTTCGTCCCCTGCAGAAAAGCGAGGACATATATCGTCCTCCTTCCCTGTCTGGTAGCGACGCCGACCTCCACAAGTTTTTCCTCCACAAGGACTTCGAGGTCGCCTTCCTCCGCCGCGGCCTTGATTTGCTTCAACCCGTTCTCCCTGGTGAAGGTATATCTCGCTCTGCCTTCTCGCGAACTCTATCAAGGTGGATCTCTATATTACATATATTTTTTTTTTGATCAAGTCTCTCTCTGCAGGGGAACGGGTTCTGCCGGAGCACCCGCCGTTCGCCGACTCGGGGATATTCTCAGATCCCCTGGAGCTGGCCCGGGCGGCGGCAGCGGCTTGTCGCGAGGAACAAGCGCGAGGCCAACTCCTCGGCAAGAAGCGCTTGGAGCCCGGGGGGTCAAGCTCGCGCCCCGATCCTTCGCTCCCCAAGAAGAAGAAGGCGAAGGTGGTCTCGCGCGGACGGCTGCACCTTCCTCCGTCACCTACCAAATTCATGAGCTCGCCGGAGGCTCTGTCCGACGAGCCGCCTTTGAGCCCGTTAAAAGAAGCCTCCTCCCCCCGAAAGGGGAAGAAGAAGAACGGGCCGTCCTCTGATTCCACCGGAGAGGACACCCTCCGCGAGCCCGGCCTGCCGAAGGATCACCCCCACTTCGGCAAGGGGTGTAAAAGCAAAGATGCGGCCGGCGAGCCCATTTTGAAGTGGGACGAGGGGGCTCACCGAGTTTCTGTTTCTACTCGCGCCCCCTCCTGGGGAGCTCGCCGGCCTCCTACCGCCCACGCCTTCGCCTTCGGCTTCGGCCTCTACAGCCGCGACAGCGCCGAATCGTACAAGAAACTCACCCCCAGTCAGCTCGGCTACGAGGGGTTACAAGCCCACCTGCGGGCCTTCGAGCTCCACCACATGATGGTCCGCCGCGGCTTCCAGCTTAGCAATGCCCTGCTGACTGCCGAGCAGGAGCGCGACCTGGCGAAGGAGAGCGCGGCCGACGCGGAAAGGCGGTTCGGCCTTGCCGACGCTCTACTCGCGAAGTCTGCCGGTGGCTTGGTAATCACTGGATATCTCTATTTACCTTGCTTAGGATTATTCCTGTGCGTGTTATGAACTTTTAACCCTACAGGACGCTGAAGCCGCCGACGCGCTGCGAGGCGAGGTGGCTCAGCTGCAGGCTCAGCTTGCCGAGCGGGAAGTCCAGCTCTCCGAGCAAAAGATGTATTCCCGCGAGCAAGAGGCTGTTGCCGCCCAGCTGGGGGTGGAGGTGGAGGAGTTGAAGGAGAAGAACAAGGGGCTCCTGGGGGAGGTCCTCCGCCAAGCCGACGCTCTCCTTCCCCCGGACGCCAGCGAGCCAGCCTTCCCCTACAAGAGGCCTCGGGTGTTTGGCGAGTCTGATGTCGCGGAGCGGCTGCGAGTCAACTCTATCGAGGCTGCCGAGTGCCTCCTGAAGGCCATGAGGGGAACGGGGATTTTGGCGGAAGGCTGCGAGGAGGTCACCGTCCGAGAGCTCCTGCCAACCCTGTTCCCACCCAGCCCGCTCAGCGAGAAGGAGGATAGCTTCGACTCGCTCTTCGCGGGGGTGGGAGAGAAGGACGCTCGGCTTGGCGGCGAGGAGGACCGTCATTCGAGGGGGGCGGACGAGAGCTAGCTTTTGCTTTTCTTTTTCTTTTGTATCCTACCGAGGCGGGCCTTTCCTTGTATACTTGTAATGATGAATCAAAGACATTTTTCATAATTTCACTATCTTCTTTTTAAGCTTACTTGCGATATTATACCCGCGCGCTTGATGTCCCGACCTCGCCCGTAGAATGTCTTGAGTTAGGACCAGCCCCCCGCGGTGCTTGCGGCGAATCCCTAGGACACGTGCTCGCGCCATATCCTACTCGCGCCACACCTTCCCCCGCCATGTCTCGCTTCAGTTTTTCGACAATTCAGACAAGTGGAAATACGTTTGGGTCAAGATGCTGCCGGCATCCGCCTTAGACACCAGGGCGTGTCTTCCGCCGAGTTAACTGGAGCGAGACTAGGCTCGCTGGAGAGAGCCGTTTCCTCCCCCTGAGTCTGGGACGGGACCAGGGCTTCCTTAGTAGCGAGCTGGAGAGGGGCAGGATATTCCGAGCTCGCCGTCTTGACTGGCGAGCTTGCACCCTGGTGCTTTTCTCGGGCCAACTCCCAGTCTCAGCTCCAGGGTCGTAGCGATGTCCATCGAGACTCGGCCGTGCCAGCTAGGTGGGAGCCTGGCAGGGGAGTGACAAGACCTAACCCCAGAGCGAGAAGACTTAGAAACTTTTGCCTTTCCCGGGTGCTGCCACCGGGCTAGTCAGCTAGGTGAGAGCCTGAGGGCGGGTGTTGAACATCCTCCGGGCTCAGCCCCAGGGTCATAGCGATGTCCATCGAGACTCGGCCGTGCCAGCTAGGTGGGAGCCTGGCAGGGGAGTGACGAGACCTAACCCCAGAGCGAGAAGACTTAGAAACTTTTGCCTCTCCCGGGTGCTACCACCGGGCCAGTCAGCTAGGTGAGAGCCTGAGGGCGGGTGTTGAACATCCTCCGGGCTCAGCCCCAGGGTCATAGCGATGTCCATCGAGACTCGGCCGTGCCAGCTAGGTGGGAGCCTGGCAGGGGAGTGACGAGACCTAACCCCAGAGCGAGAAGACTTAGAAACTTTTGCCTTTCCCGGGTGCTGCCACCGGGCCAGTCAGCTAGGTGAGAGCCTGAGGGCGGGTGTTGAACATCCTCCGGGCTCAGCCCCAGGGTCATAGCGATGTCTATCGAGACTCGGCCGTGCCAGCTAGGTGGGAGCCTGGCAGGGGAGTGACGAGACCTAACCCCAGAGCGAGAAGACTTAGAAACTTTTGCCTCTCCCGGGTGCTACCACCGGGCCAGTCAGCTAGGTGAGAGCCTGAGGGCGGGTGTTGAACATCCTCCGGGCTCAGCCCCAGGGTCATAGCGATGTCCATCGAGACTCGGCCGTGCCAGCTAGGTGGGAGCCTGGCAGGGGAGTGACGAGACCTAACCCCAGAGCGAGAAGACTTAGAAACTTGTGCCTCTCCCGGGTGCTACCACCGGGCCAGTCAGCTAGGTGAGAGCCTGAGGGCGGGTGTTGAACATCCTCCGGGCTCAGCCCCTGGGTCATAGCGATGTCCATCGAGACTCGGCCGTGCCAGCTAGGTGAGAGCCTGGCAGGGGAGTGACGAGACCTAACCCCAGAGCGAGAAGACTTAGAAACTTGTGCCTCTCCCGGGTGCTACCACCGGGCCAGTCAGCTAGGTGAGAGCCTGAGGGCGGGTGTTGAACATCCTCCGGGCTCAGCCCCAGGGTCATAGCGATGTCCATCGAGACTCGGCCGTGCCAGCTAGGTGGGAGCCTGGCAGGGGAGTGACGAGACCTAACTCCAGAGCGAGAAGACTTAGAAACTTTTGCCTCTCCCGGGTGCTACCACCGGGCCAGTCAGCTAGGTGAGAGCCTGAGGGCGGGTGTTGAACATCCTCCGGGCTCAGCCCCAGGGTCATAGCGATGTCCATCGAGACTCGGCCGTGTCAGCTAGGTGGGAGCCTGGCAGGGGAGTGACGAGACCTAACCCCAGAGCGAGAAGACTTAGGAACTTTTGCCTCTCCCGGGTGCTACCACCGGGCCAGTCAGCTAGGTGAGAGCCTGAGGGCGGGTGTTGAACATCCTCCGGGCTCAGCCCCAGGGTCATAGCGATGTCCATCGAGACTCGGCCGTGCCAGCTAGGTGGGAGCCTGGCAGGGGAGTGACGAGACCTAACCCCAGAGCGAGAAGACTTAGAAACTTTTGCCTCTCCCGGGTGCTACCACCGAGCCAGTCAGCTAGGTGAAAGCCTGAGGGCGGGTGTTGAACATCCTCCGGGCTCAGCCGCAGGGTCATAGCGATGTCCATCGAGACTCGGCCGTGCCAGCTAGGTGGGAACCTGGCAGGGGAGTGACGAGACCTAACCCCAGAGCGAGAAGACTTAGAAACTTTTGCCTTTCGGGGCTTTAAGCTGCGAGCCCCTCTACCCTCACTATTTTGTCAGAGCATAAGATATGATAATGAGATTCGTTTTTATTCATGAGGCCAAGATATCTACAATATTTTCAAGGATAGAAACGTTTCAGATCGTCGCCACTCCAAGTGTGGCTGAGGGTATCCCCTTTTACATCTTGGAGGCGATACCCCCCAGATCTCAAGACCTCCTGCACAATGTAGGGGCCCTCCCATTTGGGGTGGAGTTTTCCCACAGCGGCTGATCTCCCTGCCGCGTCCACTTTTTTCAAGACAAGGTCCCCCTCCATGAACTGCTTGATACGGACGTGTTTGTCGAAATACTTGGCCATCCTTCGCTTGGCCTCTTCCTGCCTGACGACGGACAAGTCGCGTAGTTCTTCCACCATATCAAGGGAGAGTCGAAGCTCCTCCTCATTCTCTGACCTCCATTCTTCCCTTCCAGCTCCTGCCTCGACGACCCGAGGTGTCTGGACCTCGAATTCGATAGGTAGAATGGCCTCGCAGCCGTGAGAGAGTTTGAAAGGTGTCTCCCCTGTGGCCGTATTGGGGGTGGTCCTCAAGGCCCAGAGGACTGATGGAAGTTGTTCCACCCAACTTCCCCTCAAATTTTCCACTTTCTTTTTTAAGAGGTTCACGATGATTTTGTTGGCCGCTTCCACCTGCCCGTTGCTCCTGGGGTGATGGACAGAAGCAAACCGAAGGTCAATCCCCAGCTGTTCGCAAAAGCGAATGAACTCCGTGCTGGCGAACTGAGGTCCGTTATCCGTGACGATAGCCTGTGGCAGCCCATGCCTGCAGATGATCTCTCCCCAGATAAAGTTCCTGACTACCTGAGAGGTTACCTTGGCTAGAGCCTTCACCTCCATCCACTTAGAAAAATAATCGATCATGACCAACAAAAACCTCCTCTGCCCGCTGGCCTGAGGGAAAGGTCCTACGAGGTCCAGTCCCCATATGGCGAAGGGCCATGGTGCCATGATGCTTCTTAACCTCTGAGCTGGCTGGAGCTGGAGCGGGGCATAGAGTTGGCACTTATGACATTTTTTTGCGAATTCGGCTGCATCCTGACCGAGGGTGGGCCAGAAGTACCCTTGCCTGACGATTCTCCCTTACAGGGTCCGACTCCCCGAATGACTTCCACATTCGCCGGAATGGACCTCCTCCAAAATTTTATGCACCTCCCTTTCGGCCACACAACGGGCCAACATCCCTGAGAGGGTTTTGCGGTACAACTGCCCCTCACGTAGGAGGTAATACGCCGCCTTGCGCTTGAGCCCTCTTCGGTCCATTCCCTCCGGGTACTCTCCGGTGGACAAAAAGGTGACAAAGGGATCCATCCATGAGGGGTGCTGTTCCACTTCCATTAGTTCCCCCTCTTCGATGGAAGGTCAGAAGAGATCCGTAATGGTGCCTCCCATCCGGGGGCCGTGCTTTGCTAGCTGGTCGACTGGCTCGTTTTTCCCTCGCGGCACGTGCTTGATTGAGAAGGTCTGGAAGGTCCCGATGACTCCCCTTACCTTCATCAAATAGAGCTGCAGGGTGGGCTCCCTCGCCTCAAACTCCCCCTTGACCTGGGAAGCCACCACCATGGAGTCGGTGAGGACCTCCACGTCATGCACCCCCAAGTCTCTTGCCAGGCGCAGACCTACGATTACGGCTTCGTATTCGGCTTGATTATTGGTGATAGGGAAGTGCACTACCACAGTTTGCTCGATCCTTATCCCCTGGGGGCTTTCCAAGATGACCCCAACCCCTAAAGAATGCTTCCCCGAGGCACCGTCCACCCTGACTTTCCAGGGGAGAGGGCGAGTGAGTCTCTCCTCCGCCACCTCGACCACATACTCTGCCAGGAAGTCAGCCATAGCTTGGGCCTTGATTGAGAGGCGGGGGACGAAGGAGATGTCGAACTCGCTCAGTTCCACCGACCATTTGGCCAACCTACCTGAATGCTCTACCCCCTTGAAGATGTTGCGCAGGGGGTGGTCAGTCGCTACTCGAATTGAGTGTGCCTGGAAATAAGGCCGAAGCCTCCGGGCTGAGATGATTAAGGCGAAGGCCAGTTTTTCCAGGATGGGGTAGCGGAGCTCGGCCCTCTTTAGTATCCGACTCACATAATAGACGGGGAGTTGCCTCTTCCCTTCTTCCCGAACCAAAATCGAACTCAAGGCTTCAGCCCCGACCCCTAGATATAGGAATAAGTCTTCCCCTTCCTTGGGCCCTTGGAGCAGGGGGGCCTGAATCAGCTGTTTCTTCAAAGCCTGGAATGCCTCCTCGCACTCCGAGGTCCATTCAAACTTTCGACCCCCTCTCAAGGTTTTGAAAAACGAGGAGCATCTCTCCCCGGCCCGGGAGAGGAATCTACTCAACCCTGCCAACTTCCCTGTCAGTTGCTGTACTTCCTTGGTATTTTGTGGTGACCTTAGTTCTATGATTGCTCTCACCTTATCCGGATTAGGTTCTACACCGGCGGGGGTGAGAAGATGCCCTAGGAACTTTCCTCGGCTTGCCCCGAAGACACACTTCAAGGGGTTCAGCCTCATCTTAAACTTGCGGAGAGTGGCGAAAGTCTCTTCCAAGTCCTGGATGTGGGAGTCGACATCCAAGCTCTTGACCATGAGGTCATCCACGTACACTTCGAGATTCCTCCCCTTCTGCTCTCGGAAGACCCTATCCATCATTTTTTGATAGGTGGCCCCCGCATTCTTTAGCCCAAAGGGCATCATTTTGTAACAATAACATCCGTCTCCCGTGATGAACGAGACATCTTTGACGTCAGGGGGCTGCATTCTGATTTGGTGATATCCTGAAAAAGCATCCAGAAAACTCATTACAGGGAAACCGACGGCTGAGTCAACCAGCGCGTCGATCCGAGGCAAAGGATAACAATCTTTCGGGCATGATTTATTAAGAAGAGAAAAGTCAATACACATCCTCCACCGGCCGTCTCCTTTTTTAACCATTACAACGTTGGAGATCCAGCCGGGGTATTGGATTTCAGATATGAAGCCAGCCTCGAGGAGCTTGGCGACTTCCTCCCTGATTGGCTCGGCGAGCTTGTCCGTGATGGATCTTTTTTTCTGCTGGATGGGGGGAGCCTCCGGGTCCAGGTTGAGGCGATGGCAGGCCACGTCGGGGTCGATCCCTGGCATCTCCGCAGTGCTCCAGGCGAAGATGTCCACGTTCCTCTGGATGCACTCCAACATCCTGCCTTGAGCTTCCAGGGTCAGGCCTCCGCTGACGCGGACCTTCTCCACCCTGCCTCCAATGGTGAGGACCTCCATCTCCTCCACCTCTTCCGCTGCCTCCAGACGGGACTGCTCCTCCCATTCCTCGATACCTCCCCCTCCGGGGGCGAGGACCTCTTCCTCAGCCTCCTCGACGGCCATGGCCTCGGCCGGCTCCCGAGTCTCTTCCGTGACCTCCTCCCGAGCGCGGTACTCCACCCCCATCTCTTTGTCAGCTTCCTGCTTCTCCTCCTCCAACCTCCGCCCCATCTCCTCGGCCCCCTCCAGCCAAGAGATGGAGTTTACCGCCGAGACGTAGCACTCCCTTGCCTCCTTAGGGTCTCCTCGGACCCGGATCTGGACCCCCTCGACGTTGAGCTTCAGACACTGGTGGAAGGATGAGGGGACGCAGCGGAAGGCACTGATGAGGGGTCTCCCGAAGATGGCACTGTAGCTGCTAGGAGCGTCCACGATGACAAACTTGCAGTTGCGTGACTGCTCCCCCAGAGTGACATGGAGTCCCACTCCTCCCTCGACTTCTTTCCTCTCTCCCGAAAAGCCGAACAGAGGCCCATCCGAGGCTAACACCCTCCTGGCCTCTACTTTCATCGCATCGAACGCCTTCTTGAAGATGACGTTGACCGAACTCCCATTGTCCACAAGGATCCGGGAGACGGTAAAATCCTCGATGGCTGTCTGGATGACCAGCGCATCGCAAAAAGGGTTCTCGTGACCCGGCAAGTCCTCTCTGGAGAAGGTGATTTTCTCCTCCGGGGGAGGGGACTAGGACGTGGAGCCAACGCTCCTTCGGTACATAGTGTGGAGGCTTGACTTACGGGAGGCCTCGATCCCGGCCCCCCCGTGGATCGCTCCGATCCTTCCTCGGGTGCCCACATCAACCCGGTCTTCACATCGATCCCCCTCCTCCCGAGGCCGGATCTCCTCTATCCGAACTTCCTGATGGTCTTGCGGTTGCTGTTCCCTTCTCCCCCTCATCTCGAGGAACTCCGGACACGTGGATGTGAGGTGCCCCTCTTCCTGATGAAAGTCACAATAGGGCAGGTCCACCCTGACCTCCCTTCTTCTCCTCGGCTGTCCTCTCCTCCTCCCCCTCATGGCAATTGCCATTGCCTCCTCCTGATCGGGGAGAGGGGGTCTCTGACCCTGCCTACCCCCCTGGGGATTGTACTGCCCTCGGCCACCCTGGCGGTTATCTCCTCCCTGATAACCTCTTCGTGGTGCCTGGTCTTGCCACTCGGGCCTCCACCCCAAACGGTGGGTCTGCTCCGGACGCACCCACCTGGGTTGCGGCTGCTCCCTTTGCCGAGGTTCAGCCCTCCTCTCCTCCTGAATTCGGCCACCCCTTGGCCTCTCCTCCTCCACGGCCCACTTGGCCAACCTTCGCGCAAACTCTGGATGTGCTGCCTCCATATCGGCCTCCCTGGCCGCTCTCTCCAGGAGTGCCTCAAAAGACACTGGAGGTGATCTCTTCAGTTCCATCGCGAAGAACCCAGATTGGAGACCCAGGGTGAAGGCCACCATCATGGTGTGCCCTGGCATCTCCTGGACTTGGGACAATTCCTCTTGGAACCTGTCCAGATAGCTTCCCAGGGTCTCTCCTACCCTCTGCTTGATGCGGAGCAAAGACTCCGCCTCCTTCTTCCTCTTCTTAGAAGTGGTGAATCTCAGCATGAAACCCCGTCGCAGATCCTCAAAGCAGTAGATGGACCCGGTCGGGAGTTGGTGGAACCACTCTCTCGCCTTTTCTCTGAGGGTGATGGCGAAGAGTCGGCACTTGAAGCCGTCTGACATCTGTCGAATAGAGACCATGTCCTCGAACCACTGGATGTGGTGGACCGGGTCTCCTCTCCCGGAGTAATAAGTCATCTCTGGCTCGCGAAACCCCTCGGGAACTGGGGCTGAAGAAACGAACTCGCTGAAGGGGCGATCAATCAGCACTTTTGGAGGTCTGAACAGGGGCACACGGCCAGGCACACGGCCGTGTGCCTACCCGTGTTCAGTGGTTTTGTGCAGTCTCGAGTCAGAGAAGTACACGGCCTGAGACACACGGCCGTGTCTCAAGCCGTGTGTGGGGCACACGGCCTCGAACACGGCCGTGTTCGAAGCCGTGTTCGTGAAGCCCGACGATCGTTCTGAAGCTCCAGGTTACACGGCCCGTGGAACACGACCGTGTCAGGACCCGTGTCGATCGACGAATGAGCTACACGGCCGGGCACACGGCCGTGTGCCAACCCGTGTTCGGCCCAGTTTTAGTTATTTTGGATCTAATCTCGGCCGTTCTTTCCCTTGGATCTGGATCTGACGGTGGGGGCTGCTCCTGGGGGGTTATTAGCCGGGAAATGGGGGGAGAAACCCTCATTTCATCTTGTGTTTCTCTTTCTACATCCTAGAGAGAGGGGAGAGCTCCCTTGGTGGCGTGAGGCCAAAATCCGGCCGCCGGAGGAGGTTCGAAGCTCCAAATCGCGATCCGAGCCCAGATCCGCGGAGGCGACGACGTTGCGAAGCTTTCTAGCCGCGTAGTTTGCGATGGCGCCGCGGAAGAACGCAAGGGTAACGATTCTTTATCTTGGGCATGTGAAGCCCTCTTTTCCTTGCATAGGAAGCCCGCTCTCGCGAGTGAGCGAAGAGTTGGAGCGCTCCTTGGGGTAGATATGTGAAGTCCCCCTTGTGTAGAGTCCGTATGCGTAAACGGACATAGGCATTGTGTGTGAAGCCTATTCGGACGTGTTGGTCCGAATCGGTGATGTTGCATTGCATTTGAACCGGGCAAGACTCCGGATGTTTGGGTGTTTTCGGGTTTTTCTACGTGGTAGATTGCATCAGGGAATCTTAGAGATTAACTCTAAGGTGCACCCGGAAAACTGGGCAAAAGCGGGTTTTGCCAACACGGAGGCCGGGGAGCCAACGTGAACATAACTGGGTTATGTGATTTTGTAGCGGAAACGGGACTCGGCGAGTCTTGACCTGCGCATATGGCTTAAATTGTCGTTGCGGTATGAGCACGGGTCAAGCGGAACCGTACCCGGTCTATGTCGTTCGGTAGGACCGTTGGCATGGACGAGGGTCTTCGGCGGTCTATGGCTTAAATTGTCGTGACCAAGGCTAAGGAGACAAATTGCTCATATGGATGACCGTCCTAGAGGCGGTGGTGGATCGGGAACGTCTATGGCTTGAATTGACGTGACGTTGGCCGGTTCGCCGAGAATGTGCCCTGAGTGCACGGGGTGTGTGGCCGTGCGAGCCTACGCCTGTGGTGATGTGCAATTGCCTTTTATAAATGCCTATACTAATAAAGTGCAGGGAAAGAGTATCCCCGCCCCGATTGTGGGGGCGGGATCGTTACAATTTGGTCAGCTTTGCTGACCGTTGCTATTGTTTGCCACCGGGCGGTGGTTTGTTGCTTGCAGGTGCTGCGAAGCCGAGCGGGAAATAGCGGGCTAAAGCCCTTGTTGCTGTGCCGGCCCTCGAAGGCCTAATTTGTTATGTTTTTCCCGTTCATTCATGTATGGCCGGCCTGCGAGCCGAGGTCTGAAAACACTATTTTGTTAAGTGAACAATGTAAGGCCTTAAGGCCAGTTCTCTTTTGTGTATGTACTCATTCCTGGGTTGTAGTGGACATTCATGCTTTGTGGCATGGTTCTTATCTTTTTGCAACTTAATTAAATTGCTTCCTCTAGGTGTTGTGTAGGACGCTCTGATTGGTTGTATGGTTTCAACGTGTAACTAACCGGTCTGTCCGTAGTATATGGCGTCGGGCCCCGGCCGGACCTACTGCTATATGCTATGTGACGGATAGGGGTGTTACAAATTGGTATCAGAGGGAGGGTTTCGTTCACGCTTAAATGAATTCGTGGACGAATTCACTTTAAGGGGTGGTGAGCACATTGTGTGCGTCATCGTTATAACATGAAAAGAACCCATGAATGTCCACTTAGGAATGAAAATACACATGTTTGAGGAACCTGCGTGTTCCTATAATTGCTGTTTGCAGTAGTGTTTGGTCGCTTATCGGTGTTTTGCACGATTATAGGTGACCAGAAGTGGCGCTGGGCCGTCTGAACGGCCAGGTTCTGAGGCGAGCAGTGCGCCAAGCGATACGCCTGCAACACCTTTGTCTGCCGAGACCATTAGGTTGGTGGCAGAAGCGGTCATGGCAATGATTAATGCGCAGCCTGCAAGGCAGGTGCAACAGCCTGCTCCTGCTGTAGAGCAAGTACCACTTCAGACGGCAGAGCAAAGGAGGGTTGAGCAGGTGGTGGTGGAGCCAGAGTTGTCTCGGAGAGCAACTGAAAAACAACTGAAGCATGTGATGGGCTTTCATCCACCGGTGTTCACGGGGGCAGAAACCCCGACCCAAGCAGAGGATTGGCTCTCAAGGGTCAACAGGGTGATGACTGCGACGGAAACTGAAGAGTGACAGAAGACCACTATAGCGACGTTCCTTTTGGATGGGGACGCAAGACTGTGGTGGGAGGGCCTAGAACTGCATCAGTTGAGGGGAAGGCCATTGGCCGAAGTACCGATGGAGGAGTTTGCGAGACTATTTATGGCTCGATACCTCCCCTCGGCGCAGAGGATCGCGCTAAAGAGCGAATTCCAGAAGTTGGTGCAGGGTGATAGCACCGTTGATGAATACCTCCACGAGTTTACTCGGTTGGGGAGATATGCCGGCGCTACCTTCGCAGACGAGGAGCGCAAGACGAGCCGCTTTTATGAAGGGCTAAGGGATGATTTGAGGTTGCTGCTATCGGGGCCCAAGGCGCAGGGTTTCATGACCCTGGTCAGTTCGGCCCGGTCCTTGGAGAAGGATATGAGAAACGTGCAAGCGAAGAAAGAAAGGGAATCTGGTGGCAAGAGATCAGAGTTCAAGGCGCCGACTACATCGAAGTCGGGCTACCGTAGATTCTTCAAGAAGGCTAAGACATCGGGTCCAGCTCCTTCTGCAGGTGCCTCGGGGACAACTACCAATCGAACCCCGGGCGCTTGTTTCACGTGTGGAAAGCCGGGGCACTTTGCCCGTGACTGCTGGAGTGGACGCTCAAAGTCCGAAAGGAAACAAGGAGCTACCTACGAGGAAAAGGGCAAAGCGGTGGAGTCGACCGCGTCCCACTATGCTCCGACTCAGCCTAGAGTCTACAACTTGGGCCAGCAGGAGGCCATCAAGCAAGCGGATGTGGTGACAGGTATGAGTTAATTTATGCAAGTTGACTTGAGAATACTATTACCTATTGCTTGTTAAGCTAATGTCTTTTGCTTAGGCTTTGTGGTGATTAGCGATAGTCCGGCACGGGCACTGTTCGACACTGGTGCTTCGCATTCTTTCTTGTCCGAACAGTTTATATCGCGCATCGGAGTCCCTTCTTCGATGACGAAGGACAAGTTAGATGTGTTGCTACCGAATGAGTGCTCGATGCGTGCGGACAGAGTGTGCGCCGTGAAGGTTCACATAGGGAGCCAAGAGTTCGACTTGCTAGCGTCATTATTGCCGTTAGTAGAGTTCGATGTTATCTTTGGAATGGATTGGCTGTCAGAGCAGAAGGCTTGGATCGATTGCGACCGTAAGGAGGTCAAGCTGGGTGTAGGGCGGGAGACTACTTTCGAGGGGCTTAAGGGGTCGAGCAAGACACTAATGTCTGCTCTTCAGGTGGTGAAGGCAGTTCGTGCTGGTGCAGAGCTGTTCTTTGCAATAGTGGGGGCTGTGGAGCCAAAGTCCCCGTTGGATAGCATCCCCGTGGTTTGCGAATACCCCGATGTGTTCCCGGATAGCCTTCCCGGAGCCCCACCGCAGCGAGAGATTGATTTTACGATCGAGCTCGTGCCGGGTGCCAAACCCGTGTCACGTGCTCCTTATAGGTTGGCGCCAAAGGAGATGGCGGAGTTGAAGGTTCAGTTGGAGGAACTGATGGAGCAAGGTTATGTGCGTCCAAGTTCGTCGCCTTGGAGCGCACCGGTCCTCTTCGTTAAAAAGAAGGACGGTAGTATGCGGCTGTGTATCGACTACAGAGAGTTGAACAAGCTGACGGAGAAGAATAAGTACCCGATCCCGAGGATTGATGATCTCTTTGATCAGTTAGTCGGATCGTCGGTATACTCCAAGTTGGACTTGAAGTCGGGGTACTATCAGCTGAGGATCAGGGAGTGTGATATCCCGAAGACGGCGTTCAGTACGAGGTATGGGCATTTCGAGTTCACGGTCATGCTGTTTGGACTGACGAATGCGCCATCGGTGTTTATGGATCTGATGAACAGGACGTTCAGAGATTTCCTGGATCGCTTTGTGATCGTCTTTATTGACGATATTTTGGTATACTCGCAGTGCGAAGAAGACCACTTCAAGCATTTGTATTTGGTGTTGGAGACTTTGAGAAGGAATGAGCTTTACGCAAAGTTCTCCAAGTGCGAGTTCTGGCTACCCTCGGTAGCGTTCCTTGGTCATATAGTGAGTGGGGAAGGTATAGCGGTGGATCCGGCGAAGATTGTTGCGATACGGGAGTGGCCTGCGTTATCTTCTGTCGCGGAAGTCCGTAGTTTTCTCGGGCTTGCCGGATATTACAGGCGCTTCGTAGAGAACTTCTCGCGGGTAGCGTTACCTCTCACGAAGTTGACAAGGAAGGACCAGAAATTCTTGTGGACGCAAGAGTGCGTGCAAGCTTTTGAGGAGCTGAAGAGGCGGTTGACCACGACGCCAGTGCTTAGTTCGCCGAGTGGGACCGAGGGCTTTGAGGTGTATAGCGACGCTTCGGGTAGTGGCTTGGGCTGCGTATTGTTGCAGCATGGAAGTGTGATCGCGTATGGATCGCGTCAGCTGAAAGTGCATGAAAGAAATTATCCGGTGCACGACTTGGAGTTGGCGGCCGTGATTTTTGCACTCAAGTTATGGAGGCACTACCTATACGGCGTAAGGGTCGATATATACACCGATCACAAGAGCCTAAAATACTTGTTGGATCAAAAAGACCTTAATATGAGGCAGAGGAGGTGGATGGAGTTCCTGGGGGACTACACCTTCAAGATACATTATGTACCCGGGAAGGGCAACGCAGTTGCGGATGCGCTGAGCCGCAGGGCTCCCGCCCGAGCCAACTGGTTGTCGGTGCATGATGAGCGGCTAGTGCGGGAGTTGGAGGAGCTTGAGATCTGTTGCGTTGACAAGCAGACGAGCGCCAAAGCAATGTTAAACTGGACAGAGGTGCAGTATGACCTGGCTGACCGGGTTCGGCAGGCATTGGAGTTAGATGACTCCATGAAAGAGCTTATGGAGGCCGCTCTGGATGGGTCAAATTCCCAGTTCTCGGTGGATGATGGTTTGTTAAGAAAGGATCATCGGTTGTGCGTCCCGAGTGGGGGTAACCTCCGGGCGGAGTTGATGTACGAGGCTCATCATACCAAGTACTCAATCCACCCAGGGAGCACGAAGATGTATCGCGATCTCAAGAAGCTGTTTTGGTGGCCGGGGCTTAAGAAAGATGTGGCGTTGTACGTGGCTAAATGCCAAACGTGCGCCTTGGTGAAGGCGGAGTGCCAAAAGCCAGGAGGATTTCTGAAATCCTTGCCTATACCGGAGTGGAAATTCGATGATATATCTATGGACTTTGTGCACGGGTTGCCAAGGTCGCAGAAGGGAAACGACGCCATTTGGGTGATCGTTGACAGATTGACGAAAGTGTCGCATTTCTTACCGATGAGGAAGGATGATCCAGTAGAGAAGTTGGCAAAGCTCTATGTGGATAGCATTGTACGTTTGCACGGGGTGCCCCGCAGTATTGTGAGTGATCGCGATGGGCGTTTCACGTCCAATGACTGGAGGCTAGTGCATCAATTGTTGGGCTCCAAACTGAAGTTTAGCACGGCGTTTCATCCGCAGACGGATGGCCAGACCGAGAGAGTCAACAGAACCTTGGAAGACATGCTCCGCATGTGTACGTTGGACTTCGGTAAGAGGTGGGAGGACCACCTATAATTGGTCGAATTTGCTTATAACAATAGTTATCAAGCAAGCATTCAGATGACGCCGTTCGAAGCTCTTTACGGAAGAAAATGTCGCACGCCGTTGTCGTGGTTAGAAACGGGTGAGTCCAAGCTTTATCAGCGTCAAGACATTGAAGATGCCACTTCTTTAGTGCATACTATACGGGAGCGGTTGCGGATTGCCCAGGATAGGCAAGCCAAGTATTATAATGCCAAGCATAGGAACGTGGAATTCAGTGTTGGCGATTGGGTGTACTTGAAGATCAAGCCGTTCAAGGGTGTCTCACAGATTCGACGCTTGAAAAAGTTGAGTCCGAGATACCTTGGGCCATTTGAGATTCTGGAGCGGATCGGAGAAGCAGCTTATAGGTTGAGGTTATCAGCAGAGTTAAGTGCTTTGCACGATGTATTCCACATCTCGGTTTTGCGGAAGGTAGTGCAAGAGCCTTCGCAGGTGTTGGCGGCCGACCAAGTACCGGTTGAGGAAGGGTTGACAACGAAAGTCAAGCCCATATCTATTGAGGATTTCGAAGTCAAGCGGCTTCGGAACAAGGAAATCAGAATGGTGAAGGTCCGTTGGGATAATTGCGGACGCGAGGAGCTCTCTTGGGAGCGAGAGCAGTCAATGCGCGAGGAGTACCCCGAGTTGTTCCCCTCAGGTACTCGTTATGTTTATGTTTTTGTGTAGTCTCTGTTCTTAATTTCGGGACGAAATTCTCTTAAGGGGGAGGGAGTTGTAAGACCCCAACCTCGGAGTTGATCGCGGGGCGATCAATCAGCACTTTTGGAGGTCTGAACAGGGGCACACGGCCAGGCACACGGCCGTGTGCCTACCCGTGTTCAGTGGTTTTGTGCAGTCTCGAGTCAGAGAAGTACACGACCTGAGACACACGGCCGTGTCTCAAGCCGTGTGTGGGGCACACGGCCTCGAACACGGCCGTGTTCGAAGCCGTGTTCGTGAAGCCCGACGATCGTTCTGAAGCTCCAGGTTACACGGCCCGTGGAACACGGCCGTGTCAGGACCCGTGTCGATCGGCGAATGAGCTACACGGCCGGGCACACGGCCGTGTGCCAACCCGTGTTCGGCCCAGTTTTAGTTATTTTGGATCTAATCTCGGCCGTTCTTTCCCTTGGATCTGGATCTGACGGTGGGGGCTGCTCCTGGGGGGTTATTAGCCGGGAAATGGGGGGAGAAACCCTCATTTCATCTTGTGTTTCTCTTTCTACATCCTAGAGAGAGGGGAGAGCTCCCTTGGTGGCGTGAGGCCAAAATCCGGCCGCCGGAGGAGGTTCGAAGCTCCAAATCGCGATCCGAGCCCAGATCCGCGGAGGCGACGACGTTGCGAAGCTTTCTAGCCGCGTAGTTTGCGATGGCGCCGCGGAAGAACGCAAGGGTAACGATTCTTTATCTTGGGCATGTGAAGCCCTCTTTTCCTTGCATAGGAAGCCCGCTCTCGCGAGTGAGCGAAGAGTTGGAGCGCTCCTTGGGGTAGATATGTGAAGTCCCCCTTGTGTAGAGTCCGTATGCGTAAACGGACATAGGCATTGTGTGTGAAGCCTATTCGGACGTGTTGGTCCGAATCGGTGATGTTGCATTGCATTTGAACCGGGCAAGACTCCGGATGTTTGGGTGTTTTCGGGTTTTTCTACGTGGTAGATTGCATCAGGGAATCTTAGAGATTAACTCTAAGGTGCACCCGGAAAACTGGGCAAAAGCGGGTTTTGCCAACACGGAGGCCGGGGAGCCAACGTGAACATAACTGGGTTATGTGATTTTGTAGCGGAAACGGGACTCGGCGAGTCTTGACCTGCGCATATGGCTTAAATTGTCGTTGCGGTATGAGCACGGGTCAAGCGGAACCGTACCCGGTCTATGTCGTTCGGTAGGACCGTTGGCATGGACGAGGGTCTTCGGCGGTCTATGGCTTAAATTGTCGTGACCAAGGCTAAGGAGACAAATTGCTCATATGGATGACCGTCCTAGAGGCGGTGGTGGATCGGGAACGTCTATGGCTTGAATTGACGTGACGTTGGCCGGTTCGCCGAGAATGTGCCCTGAGTGCACGGGGTGTGTGGCCGTGCGAGCCTACGCCTGTGGTGATGTGCAATTACCTTTTATAAATGCCTATACTAATAAAGTGCAGGGAAAGAGCATCCCCGCCCCGATTGTGGGGGCGGGATCGTTACATTTTGGTCAGCTTTGCTGACCGTTGCTATTGTTTGCCACCGGGCGGTGGTTTGTTGCTTGCAGGTGCTGCGGAGCCGAGCGGGAAATAGCGGGCTAAAGCCCTTGTTGCTCTGCCGGCCCTCGAAGGCCTAATTTGTTATGTTTTTCCCGTTCATTCATGTATGACCGGCCTGCGAGCCGAGGTCTGAAAACACTATTTTGTTAAGTGAACAATGTAAGGCCTTAAGGCCAGTTCTCTTTTGTGTATGTACTCATTCCTGGGTTGTAATGGACATTCATGCTTTGTGGCAGGGTTCTTATCTTTTTGCAACTTAATTAAATTGCTTCCGCTAGGTGTTGTGTAGGACGCTCTGATTGGTTGTATGGTTTCAACGCGTAACCAACCGGTCTGTCCGTAGTATATGGCGTCGGGCCCCGGCCGGACCTACTGCTATATGCTATGTGACGGATAGGGGTGTTACAAAGGCCACCATCATGGTGTGCCCTGGCATCTCCTGGACTTGGGACAGTTCCTCTTGGAACCTGTCCAGATAGCTTCCCAGGGTCTCTCCTACCCTCTGCTTGATGCGGAACAAAGACTCCGCCTCCTTCTTCCTCTTCTTAGAAGTGGTGAATCTCAGCATGAAACCCCGTCGCAGATCCTCAAAGCAGTAGATGGACCTGGTCGGGAGTTGGTGGAACCACTCTCTCGCCTTTTCTCTGAGGGTGATGGCGAAGAGTCGGCACTTGAAGCCGTCTGACATCTGTCGAATAGAGACCATGTCCTCGAACCACTGGATGTGGTGGACCGGGTCTCCTCTCCCGGAGTAATAAGTCATCTCTGGCTCGCGAAACCCCTCGGGAACTGGGGCTGAAGAAATGAACTCGCTGAAGGGGCTCCCCCCCTCAGCCGGGCGAGACGGGAACTCCCGCAAAAATCGGTCTCTGTGGAGTTCGACCCTTGGGGAAGGGGTGTCCGCACACCTACTTCGCTCCTGTAAGAAAATGACAAGAAAAAGAAGAACCAAGGACTAGACCAAGGACCCGGCGTGGAGGTCCCACCACACACCCGGAAGATCTTAGAGCGCTTCCCCTCCTTAGCCAAGTGCCGGGCTAAGGTACCTCAGAAAGCGCTGGTAGGCCGGAGAATCGGTAAGCATGCATTCTGAGGTACCCCTTGGGTCCTATTTATAGGAAAAGATGGCCTGCCAATATACAACCTTCACAGTTCTCGAGGACTACAGGCAGACCAAAGGGGGCAACATGGTAAAAGTATGTCGTGGCCAAGATGCGAGCTGGACCTGAGGTAGCACTCGCTCGGCAGGGGGCCTGACTTGCCTCGCCCTGGGCCTAGGCGAGCACGTACTCGGCAGGCTATGCTCGACTATCGCTGAGCTCGGCTCGACTACCGCCGAGCTCGGACTCGGCACGACGATCGCCGAGCTCCAACAGAAACTGAGCTCGGCATGGGGATCGTCGAGCTTGGTTCGACTACCATCGGGCCCTATTCCTTTACCCGAGCTCGGTCTCGGCATGCCGGGCTCCGTTCGGCCATCGTCGAGCTCGGCTCGACTATCGCCGAGCTCGGCTCGGCTATTACCGAGCTCGGGCTCGGCATGCTAGGTTCACATTGCGGTCTGAGCCGGCCGGTTCAACTCCTGTCGACCACTCGCGGGATACGGGGTTGTACAATAAGGGTTCTCTTTCGGGCGTCCGATGTCTATTTTGCTTAAGGGGATGAACCCTCCTCTGCTCTTCTCCTTGTGCACTTGGCTCGACTTCTTCGCCGGGTTCATCTAGGCTCCTCTTTCTATGAGTAGCTATTAGGATTGCACCCCTCTCTTCCCGTTGGCTTGTCCTCGTGGTTTCATCCTATGGCCGCTATGGAAGGGAGTGTTAGTTCTCCGAACATGTCCTCCGGTGGGCGCGTTGAGTCCTTCCCAACGCCGACATTGAGTTTTGGCCGTACTCTTCTTGACCATGGATCTCCTCAAATTATCACCATGAAACTTGATGGCGCAAATTATCTCCCGTGGGCTCGTTCCACTACTCTTGCCCTGAAAAGCCGACGTATGTTTGAGCATGTTATCGGCGCTACGACGGCTCCTGATCAGAATTCTCCTGAGTGGTCTCAATGGGAATCGGAAAACTCCATGGTGATGTCATGGCTTCTCAATTCGATGCAGGAGTGCATAACTCGAAATTATCTATTTCCGGACACTTTCGCAGATATTTGGAAGCGAGCTGAGGTCACTTATTCTTGTCGTGGCAATGCTGCACAGATTTTTCAACTACGTCGGCGGATTTTCCTCTTGAGGCAGGGGGATCGTTCTCCTTCCTCTTATTATCTAGAGTTTACTCAGCTCTACCAAGAGTATGATCACTTCGATGCTCTCACACTTGTCTCTCCTGAAGATGAAGTCCTAGTCCGGGTCCGAGAAGAACGCAACTGAATCTTCGAGTTTCTCCATGGTCTGCATCGAGATTTTGATCCTATTAGTGTCAAGATTCTTGGACGGTCTCCTCTTCCCTCCCTGCTAGAGGTTTTCAGTCTTGTTCAACAAGAATTTGATCACCGTCGGACTCTATATTTCGACTTCGCCTCGAAGGGCTCTGCCCTTGTAGCTCACTTGAGCGATAATGATTGTCCCTCTCGTGACTACAGACCCCGCTCTGGAGAGAAGGATCATCTGGTGTGTGATTATTGCGGGAAGGCCCGTCATACCAGGGACACTTGTTTCAAGTTGCATGGTTTTCCTCCTTCTCGGGGAGGTATTACTTCTCATGATTGTTGAAACCGAATATCGGTTCAACGGAGTTCAGACTGGAGGGACAGTTTAAGTTACTTTGCCCGCCGTTGGGTACACAAGGTAGGCCGATTCGAGCCCGGATTCGGCCTTCGCGATTTTGAAGTGGTTATCTACTCACAGACCCGTTGAGCTACAACGTGGAGGTCCCACCGCTCACCCGGAGGTGCGTGTAGCATCCTCCCCCCAAAGCCAAAGGCTGAGCTCGACACCTTGGATGACACGGAGCAAGAACTCTCCGAAATCCAAAGGCTCTGGGAGGCTTGGTCTGCCTCCCCAAGGTGCTTTAAAGGTCTATTTATAGGCAAACCCCAAACCAAAGGTAAAATCGTCTTTATGACCTCCAAATAGCAGCCTCCGTCTTTTGGTTTTTGCCGTTGGCACCCCCGATTGGCCTGCGGATAGCGAAATCCCGCTGTTTGAGACGGCTATGGGCAGACCAGGCTGAAATACGAGTAGACCAAGGGGCGCATTGGCTAGCTATCCTTGCCGAGGCGAGTTCATAAAGAAGGCGGGGTTCGCCTCGCCTGTGTGTGCCTCGGCGCGTTGACGCCCTTTCTCTGGGAGCTTACTCGGCGAGCTGGCGTCTGGTTTGGGAGGCCGGCTCACAACTATCTATGGCGAGGCGCGAGGTTGCCTCGCCAGACCCAATTTTTCCTGCCGGGCTCACCCTTTCCCAGGTTGGGTGCAGTCTGAATGAGATCGCTAAATTGTGATTGTACACAATCCCCGCTTCTTTGCGAGCTCGCTAGAGGTCGGAAAAAAAATCATCCAACCCCCGATTTGGCGAGCTCGCTAGAGGTCGAAAAGAATCATCCAACCCCCGATTTGGCGAGCCCAGGGCCGTTGCTTGTCCCGCCGCACAGTCATCCCTCTCTTGTTCTATAAATAAGGTAGTGGGGGTAGAGCTATTCTTAGCAAATTTTCCTAGACTCCGCCCCTTTGATTCTCATGGACTCGCCTGACCGGGACGACGTCGAAGCTGCGACCTTGTTTGGTCTGATCGGCAGTCCCCCCGGAGCTCGACGAGGTCCTAGGGCAGGTGTTCCCGGCGAGCTCAAGCCTAACAAGTCAGCCTAACGCCAGCGGCCCCCTTGACCTGATCTCTTCTGTGCCTTCTTCGCGGATCGCATCATCCTTTGGGGTGGTGGTGCCGACTAGCGATGAGGGTCAGCTTCCTTTGGAAAGCCGCCCTGCTATCGTCGACGCCACTGTTTTGATGGCCCTGGCGACTTCAACGGTCAGTGGCGGTCCAGGGACAAAGATACGATTATCGAAAGGGAAAAAACGGTCTCGCCCGCCTGCGCCGGACGACGACTGCTCTCCCATTCAATCGGAAGGGGAACATACGAGCAACCCTCCGTCTTCGATCGCGTGCTCGCTCCGGTGCTTGGTTGACAACGCCCCTACAAAGCGCCGTGTTGATCTTACGAAACCTGGCGGCTGGGTGGCCCCTCCTTTGTTTGTCGGCCCCGAGTTTGCCGCCTCGCCTCGTCACCCAGAGGTGGGCGAGTCGAGTCGGCCGCATATCACTGGGAAATCGTTGCTGAAGAGGCCACTCCCTGCCGACGAGGGCGACGTCGCCTCACTTCTCGGTAACCCCCTGATACCCCCCATTCCATTCCTGGCTTCATTCTCATATTTCTCTCTCTTGCAGGCATCGACTCGCCTCTTCTCACGACCTTTCGTCGTTGGGCATTCCCTCCGAGCCGACTCCACCCCTGATGTCCAGTCCACTCTGGGATTTGATGGCCGACCAGCGAGTTGATAGCCCTGATTTCGGCGCGCACTTACTTAAGGCGCTCGCTGCGCATGACATAGCCCTCGCTACCGCGGCCCATCGGGAGGTCAAGCAGGGGCTTGGCGAGGTCCGGGGCCGTGTGGAGAAGCTGGAGAATTTCAACGCGCAGCTGGAAGGCAACGACCTCTTCTTACGGATGTTGGATGCAGAAGAAAGAATCTACGAGCCGGAGACTCGTCAGAACGCGACTGAGGACCACTTGTACAAATTTGGTCAGGTCGCGGGCACCATCGACGAAGCGAATAGGTTGGAGGAGCGCCTACGCAGAGGGGGGAATCACCTTCAACGAGCTCAAAAACATTTCCATGAAGCCCACGACGTCACCTGGACGGCGCGTCATCCTTCCCGTCCGCCCGTGAGGGGCCGAGGGGTGCCCATTCCTCCCTAGGGATTGAGCGTCTTGTCGTTTTGTACTCGCATAAGAATATGCACGTTATTTTTGCTTTTCGTAGACTTTGTACTCGCGTATGGTTGCCGAGTAAAGGACTCTTTCTCTCTCTTTCTTCTTCCTTTTTTGTATACGACAGGTCATTAATATAAATCATTTGGTATTTGCTGGCGTGTTTGTTTCCTGCTGGTTGTATGTTTATTTTGCTGACGTGGGGCGCGACGCGATTACGAGCTTGTTGATCATGTGATTTGGGAGGGGTGCTGGGAGATCGCGAGTTGGGGGTGGGCTTGTTCGGGCGGGAAAACTTCTAAATAGGCGGAGGGGGTTAGGGTTGCGAAACGTTTGATTTCCCTTTGGCCTCCCAATTTCGACCCTCCGCCTCGAAGTACCTACTCGCCTCGCTCCTTATCATGGTTCGTGCGAAGGGTGCGCGCATTGCGTCGCCAACTTCGCCGGCCACTACTTTCCCAAGCCAAAGACAACGCCGGAGGAGCTCGGGCCTTCAAAACGAAGTTTCTTTCCGCGGGGTTCTCGACGAGGCGACCCCTACCGAACGAGGGGATAAACACCTTCTTCGAAGACGAGCTCGCCTTCCCCCTCGCCCACTTCGAGGCCGAGTTGCGACTTCTCTTTGTTTCGAGGTGGTCCAAGTCTTTAAGTACTTCGGGCTGGTCCTCGCCCAGGTTAACTCCAACAACATTAGTGCCCTTGTCGGCTTCGCGTGCTACATGCGTGAGGAGGGGATGGAGTTCGACCTCACGGCTTTCCGGAAGATCCTCAATCTGAAAGCCATTGGAGACGACGTCTTCTTCTTCTCCAGTGCCTGCGTCAAGCTGGCGGATACGCTAAACAAGGTCCATCACTGGATCGATAAGTTTGTGTTTGTGCGAGGCGAGCTCGGGTCGCAGCCCGCGACGCCAGTTCAGCAGAGCGAGTACACGTTCGAACCCCCAAAGGTGGCCAGCGACGCCCTCGTGCTTTACGAAATGTTGAAGGGCAGCGACTTCAATGTTCTGCACCTGAGGCGCCACCAAGACTGACTCACCTTCGTCATACCCGGGATAGGTATGTCGCCTCCTTCCATCCCGCGGTATGATCTTATCTCGTGCGCAAATATCTGACATGCCCTTCACAGGTTTGTGGTCTCTCCCCCAAAACCTCCCCTGCGCGACTTGCAAGAAGCCGCCCGGACATTTCACCTCGCTGAATGCCGACACGGCTCCCAGACCGCCTCCTTCCCCCTCGGCGGGCGCGAAAGATAAGGGCAAGGCGCCCATAATTGATGCCCCTTCTGCCGAGCCCAAGACAAAAAAGCTCAAGATTGGCGAGGCGGACTCCACCCCTGCCGAGAAGCGGCCCGCCTCCGTTCCCAAATCGTGTCGCGAGGGGGACCCGAAGGTTCCCGCCAGAGGATGAATGCCGGAGGAAGCCCCCCGAGCCAATGCTAACTTTGGGTTGGGGATGCGCGCTCGCGGGATCTGGAGGGCGCCACCCTCTTGGAGTGGTACGAGGGCGAGCACAGGGTCAGCCTGAGCTCGCGGCTGCCTTCCTGGATGGAGGACGAGGACGCCGCCGCGTTCAACCTCCTATTCGGCCTATACGTCCGGGAGCAAGGTTGTGAGGATCGCGATCCAGATCATAGGATCTTACGATCCTACGATCCAAATTTTATAAATCGATCCTGATTTTTTAATGCGATCCTCGATCCAATCCTACTATCTGATCCGATCCTACCTCAAAACAATCTCATCTAGGATCTCGATTCTGACAACCTTGTCTGGGAGGACGCGGCGGTGCTGGCGGGAACCTCCATCCGCGAGTTGGCCAATCGCGGAACCCGCTCCGTCTTGCGCGCGACTGAATTGTTTCACCAGACGACGAGGCACGCTCTCAACACGAGCCGCAAACTGGGCGAGGCGTTGACCACCGTGGATGCCACCAGCCAGGAACTCGCCCGTACAAAGATCGAGCTGGGGGAGGCGAGAACCACGCTGAACTCCACTCAGCGCGAACTGGCCAGCGCCAGGGCCGAGCTTGCCGCTGCTCGCTACCTCGCATCACTGGCCCTGAGTGAGGTACGTCCTCCACTTCTGACCTCACGAGTTAACCTTTTACTCAACCGAATATTTCTCTACAGTATGCAAATCTCTCGTGGGCGGAACGAACTTCCCAGTTGGAGGAAGAGCTGAGGGAGGCGCGCTCTCAGAGTGACTACTTTGCCTAGCTCTACGGTCGCGTAGGCTGGAGTTCGCCACGCTCTTGCCGTAGCCGCCACCCGACTCGCTGTGAAGCGCTTCTGGCCGCGAGGCGGTTTTAACGCGGAGGGCCTCGCACTCACTCCCGAGTTGCTGATCTGGAACTTTTCCTTCCCCCCGAAAAGTCACCGCCCGCGAGTCCGCGCGATGGCGAGGCGAGAGAATGACTCTGGATTGCACTTTTCTTTTTTTTTCATTTGTCAATCTGAACTCTTTGGCCTGCGCGAGTTCGCCGACGCCTGTGTGTGTATATATATATTTTATCGTGTTTGGTTTTTCTTTCCTCATCTCTTCCGTTCTTGGCTTCTGTTACTTTTTGCTTACGCGTTTATAATTATGGGCTATTTTAAACCCTTATGTTGAACCCGCTTGCCGATCATTCCCGCAGGATTGAGCTCCTTTCCACGCGGCCGACTCCTGGATTGCCCCATCTCGCCTCGCCGGGTCGACTGTTTCTTTCTCGCTCCGCACGGTCCATTGCTTTCATCTCCACCGGTAAGTGACACATTATTCCGTAGACTTACCAGAGTATCATCCACCAAACGTCATGTGCTTACACCCCTGCCCAGAATGAGGTCGCTGAGCATAAGAATCGCCACCTACTTGAGGTTGCTTGATGTCTCTTACTTAAAATGCACATTCCCAAATATTATTGGGGGGACGTTATTCTTACTGCCGCACATCTTATTAATCGCTTGTCTACCTGTATCCTTCACCGCAAAACCCCGTTGGAAGCTCTCAATATTACTCCTACTGAGATTCCTCCACGTATCTTTGGGTGTGTGTGTGTTTTGTCCACTTGCACCACACCTCTAAGCTTGATCCCCGTGCACTTCGGTGTGTATTCATTAGGTACTCTCCTACACAAAAGAGCATAAGTGTTTTCATCCTGTGACACAAAAGACTTTTGTCTCCATGGATGTCACGTTCCATGAATCCACGTCTTATTATGGGAGCTCACTTCAGGGAGAGTCTGGTACCGTGGAAGTGAGCTCTCCTTCTCTTCCCCTACCCATTTCTCCTCCATATCAACCTGTTTTTCCTTCTGGTTGTCTGTCTCTTGCATTTCCCCCTCGCCCCACTCCTCATTTGCAGGTTTATACTCATCGACGAAGGGGCACAAACAATTAGGTCTCGCACACCACACTAGAGTCAACGCCTGATCCGTCTACTGGTCTCCAAGGTAACTGTGCTTCCACTCGTCAGCCCTTGTCTCATTATGTGGCTTATGACTCTTTGCCATCCTTGCATAAAGCCTGTCACCTCTTTGTCTTCCATATCCATCCCTTCCTCAGGGCAGGAAGCTCCGAGACACCAAAAGTGGAAAGAAGCAATGCTGGAAGAGATGATGACTCTTGAGAAGAATTGCACGTGGGACCTTGTTTATCTCCCTTAAGGCAAGACCGTGGCTAGATGTAAATGGATTTTTTCGGTGAAACAAAACTTCCAAGGTCTTGTAGACCGTTACAAGGCTAGGTTGGTGGTCAGAGGATTCACCCAGACGGTTGTGATTGACTATCAGGAAACCTTTGCTCCCGTAGCAAAGATGAATTCCATTAGAATTTTGCTCTCTTGTGCGACTTGCAAAGGGCGGAGTCTTAGCCAGTTTGACTTGAAGAATGTCTTCTTTCATGGTGATTTGGAAGAAAAAGTTTATATGTCTCTGCCTCTGGGTCTTCCTTTTGAGGGATTTGAGAGAAAGGTATGCAGACTGAAGAAGACCTTATATGACCTTAAACAATCATCGAGGGCTTGATTTGGAAGGTTCCAAAGAGACATGATGACATTTGGGTATACTCAGAGCAATGCTGATCATACCCTGTTTGTAAAACACAGGCAAAGAAAACTGACTGCATTGATTTCTATGTGGATGACATTGCCATAACTTGGGTTGATATGGAAGAGATCAAAAATCTGAAGAGAAGATTGGCAAGTGAATTTGAGGTAAAGGATCTCGGGAACCTCAAGTACTTCCTTGGCATTGAAATTGCAAGATCCAAGCACGACATCTTTATCTCTAGAGGAAGTACATCCTAGACCTGTTGGAAACAACATGAGTTGGTGTAGACCCGCAGACACCCCAATTGAAGCCAACCATAGATTGTGGAGGATGGTGGAGAAGTTATTGCAGATATCAATGGTTTTTTGATACGAGTGGGCTGGCCCTCTATTATACTGGGCTATGTGAAGGAATGTGGATTCGGTCCCTTATGTCTGAACTTGGGATTCACAATCCAGTTCAGCATGACCACACTAAACATGTTGAAGTTGATCGATATTTCATCAAGGAGAATATAGTGAGTGGAGTTTTGAGTACTCCATTTGTCCCATCTGATCAACAATTGCCTGATGTCCTCACTAAGGGGTTGAGTCTTAGAGCATTTGAAAACATTATGTCAGAGTTGGGTTTTACAGACATCGCAAGCCCAACTTGAGGGGGAGTGTTAGTGCGTTATGTTGTATGTTGGTTTTATTTTTCCTGATTTTAATTTTCCTGTATTTTGGTCACTCCTACATATAAAAAAGGTGACCCTTGGTTAAAGTATCAAAGTCTTTCCCGACTTCAACACTCATCATATAAAATGGATGTGATCCCTCATGCATGAGTCATACATATCTATTAATGAGCTTGACACCCATTTTGAAGATTGGACAAACATCTACCATTTATGTTGTACGTTAACACACATGAATATCTTGCAACCAGCAAATGCCCAAGGCAGATTCATGAAAAAAAAAATAGAAATATATTTTTTAAACATGTAAAGTAGTTAATAAATTATTTTATGAAATAAGCTTTAAGTTAAAAGCAATATATAGATAACTATAAAAGTAAAACCACATGATCATAAATAGTCTTTTTTGTTTAGAATAAAAGAACATAACCTCCTTCAAAATTTTTTAAGTAGATGCCACAAGAGCGCTTTACTACATCATACAAAGAAGTAATTATGAAGGCAAATTTTAAGAATAAAAAAAAATGATTTTTTTTAAAAGTTAACTATCTTAGGAATAAGTAGTAGAATTTGAAAGTTGATGGACCACTAACTTTTAAAGAGTTGTTCTTGAATGAGGCAAATTGAAGTTCTTTAGTTGAGCCAAATATGATTGGTTAATGTAAATATTCTAGGAGAGTCTAAAAATTAATTTATTGATAGAGAGAACTGGTGTCTGAGTGGGGATGTGAAATCTATTGATGAATCCTCTTATATTCATTAATTAGGACCTACTTAGATTACTAATATCGCTACTTCATGCTTTTTCTTCTCTATCAGAAAGATAGGTTGTTATTCTCCTTGGTGAAGGGAGGAAATAGAACCAAGGCTATGATCTATCTTTTTGGTCAAAGTTTCTTGATGGTCATCATCGATGCCATTTTGATCACGCGCCTCAAGGCACAATCACGATTAATTTTTATGATTGATAACTACATGATCCCTATCTGGATGATCAAAACTCACAAATGTAATTGGTTTAATTTTTCGTGTATTTTTTGAGATGCATTAGTATATAGGGTTATTTACTGAGACCTCCCCTCGAAGTTTGCTTAATTACAGCTTGCCCCCTCTAACTTTCAAAATTACATTTACCTCCCCTCAATATTTACATTTTGTAACATCTATGCACAAAAAGATCCCGCTCAATATTTACTCCAAGGGGCCACTTTTGTGCATGAATGTCATGAAATGTAAACATTGATAGGAGGTTTTTGTAATTTCGAAAGTTAGACGGGTGCAAGCTGTAATTATGCAAACTTTGAAGGGAGGTCCCCGTAAATAACCCTTAATATATATAAATCTTATATATATAGAAAACTTAGAATATGAAACTCAAATATATTTTATTACTTATCTAAACTCATGATACAAATATTTATAGAAAGGGGGAGTGCAATCTTAACTCCAAACTAAGATGTGTGACTAATCTATAAAAATGGCAGCCCGATGCACAATGCATCCCCGCGCAGTGAGGGTCCATGGAAGGGTCCCACCACAACGATGAAATGTAGGCAAACCTTACCCTATATTTTTGCAAGAGGCTGCTTTCAGGACTCCAACCCGTGACTTCAAGGTCACACGACAACACCTTAACCCGTGCGGCAAGTCTCCCCTTCATTTAAGACTAATCTATACATGAGAAAAAAATATTAATGGGCCAAGAAAGTGGACTTTTACATACAACATATTTCTAATTCTTTTACACTTCCCCGCAAGCAAGAACATATAGATCATATGCGCCAAGCTTGGAAATGAGTTATCGGTAAATGGGGCGAGATAAGGCCTTCTTGAGCCTCAGAGATTTTCTCGACAGTGGGTGTATGTCGCACATCCGGTTTGCGAAGTTGAATTTTTTTCCGGATAAAATGACAATCGACTTCGATATGTTATACATTCATAAAAAACTGGATTCTTGACAGTATGGATGACAACTTGACTATCACAGTAGTGGGTGGCCGGAGAGGGAAGCTTGACACGTTATGCATATATGTACGTCGTTATGATCTAGAACTGTTTTAATATTAATGCTTGTTTATTTTTCTTTACATTTTGCAGTGCTCAGTCCCTTGATGTAGATATAATAAGAATTTTGTCGCACTGCATAATTTCTAGATTGGTTCAAATTAATTTTTTTGTATGCTAATCCCTGCATATGCAACAAGCAATACCTTGGTGTTTATTGTTTGCGGATGATATCGTTTTGGTTGATGAGATGCGCGAGGGTGTAAATGCAAAACTTGAGTCTTGGCGAGATACTTTAGAAAAGAAGGGTTTTAGGTTGAGCAGGGCAAAGACAGAGTATATGGAGCTTAAATTTAGCAGTACAAGAAGGACGGATGACTTCGTTATTAAGTTGGGTGATCAAGATATTTCCCGTAGTGAGTGTTTTAAATATCTTGGATCGATAGTTCAAAAAGACGGAGATATTGATAAAGATGTGACACATTGAATCCAAGCGGGTTGGTCGAAGTGGAGAGGCGTGTCAGGGATCTTATGTGATCGTAAAGTACCACTAAAACTTAAAGGCAAGTTTTACCGTATTGCAATTAGACCCGCGATGCTCTCTGGTTCTGAGTGTTGGGCAGTTAATTGTGTACATGAGCAAAAAATGGGAGTTGCGGAGATGAGAATGCTTAGGTGGATGTGTGGACACACGAGATTGGATAAAATTATGAATGAATTTATCAGGGATAAGACAGGAGTAGCATCAATTGCAGAGAAGATGCGAGAAGCTCGTCTAAGATGGTTTGGCCACGTACAAAGGAGACCATTAGAGGCACCTGTTAGGCGTTTTGAGAGTTTAGTCACTAGGCATGTTAAACACGGGAGGGGTAGACCAATAAAGACTTGGAATGAAACTATAAAGAAAGACATGATGTACTTAGACATTAGTGAGATTATGACAAAAGATAGGGCACAATGGCGACAAAGGATCTATATAGCCGACCCCACTATAGTTGGATAAAGGCTCGAGTGTTGTTGTTTTGTATGCTAATCTCTGCCTCTGATGAAGATCAATGCTTTCAATTGTGGCGGTCTAGGCAGGCCATTACATCAAAGGACTAAAGTTGATTTCAAATAGTTGGAATAAAATTGATGGTAATGGTGCATTAAACTATGAAAATTAAAATAAGAAAACTTTATGCATGACAATCAGTGTTAGGAAAAGTTAATCCTAAATTATGTTTATGGCTTGTAGTTATCTTCCCTGTGAAACTGCAAATGGAGATTGTTTTTGAATTACAATAATATGGTCGAAAACTTTACCTTACGGGCACTTAACTCTAGTAAAGACATTTTCGTGAGTTGGGCATAAGGCTGACACAAGTAGCATGCATGGTGTTTTCAGCATTGTAAAATAAAAATTCGTACTCGAAGATTTTTGAGATTTTATAAAGTGACTATAAAAAGTTGACCTTTTAATATCTATTATTTCCAATTACATTATTTAGACATAATGATGCATAAATAATATTCTATAGTGAACTACATCAAGCAAAAAGAGAAAATGGGAAACAAATCTTCTCCACAATGCTTGGAAACAAATGTTAAAAGTGTGGAAGAAGGAATAGTTCAAGAAAAACATAATAAAAATAAAAAAAAATACTACATAAAACATAATATGATAATCTGTTCTTAGTTAGCAATTAGTTTTATATAAGATTATGCAACAATCTTCCCAAGGATAAACGACAAGAACAGTTTTCTCATGGAGAGGTTAATGATTAATATGCTTTTAAAATAGGAAAACTGTTAAGGAATCAGAGTTTTCACTGTAGTCCAGCATGTAAATACTCAACCTCTAACAAATCTCTCCACGCATTAAGTTAGGCTCAGATTTATCATATTAGAAGAGAAATATAATGAAACGCAAGGACATAATTTAGGAGGGAAATTTGGTAATTTAGAAGTGCACAATCACCGCATTTATGTCTCTCAAACATATAAAAGTTTGCAAGCTTATTCCCACATATTTTTCAGCGGCGAAATGTTACACAAAGGGAACAATTATTCTCTATATTCATATATAGTTTTCTGGGGATTTTGTAAATTAATTAGGCCCCACTAGACAAAGTTATTGAAATGGAAAAATATATTTGTTGTTTGTGAGTTGGCATTCAATTTTTTCTTCACCCTGTGGTATAATATTTGAAAGCAACTTTTCTACATTCTCATAGCAACATAGCAACGTGCCGAAGAGCATTTTTATTGACCATAAATTACATGCAGTTGTGATGATTCATGTTCTTGTCTTTCAAGTTTTTTATTAATTTCTCTAATCTTTTTGTAAATACATCCGGTGAAATCACAAATCATTCAAATTGTCATCGAGATTGTTTTTCTTCCAAGTATTCTTTTGCAATTCCTTGTTAGCTAGCCCTTGTCTCCGCTTAAACAAAAACAAAAAATCCTCTGCCCTGCTTAATTTTTGCTAACACAATCTTTTTTTGCAGACCCCTATTTGAACACAGATGCAGGTACCATGTCTCCTTTTGAACACGGGGAAGTTTTTGTTCTCAATGACGGTGGAGAGGTAACATGCACCTCTTTTATGCTCAATTTCAAGAAATCATATTTTCTCCCTTTATTCTCTGCCTCATAAATATTTTAAATTTTGTTTTGATTAGATATTTATTGAATTATTTTGTAGTTTGTTCATCCTTTCTTATATCACTTATTTAAATTAGGTGTATAATCTCTCACTGTATTTATATAATTAAAAGGTTGATTTGGACTTGGGCAACTACGAAAGGTTCTTGGATGTTACACTTACTAAGGAAAATAACATCACCACTGGGAAGATATATCAGGCAAAGTACTTGGAGATGTCCTCTTTGTCATCCAAAATATTATGCATTAGTAAAGTGTAGACTCCTTTTTATCTTGTTTCAGTCTGTTATCAACAAGGAAAGAAGAGGTGACTATCTTGGAAAGACTGTTCAGGTGATTTACTTGAGGCATGAATATTAGAGTTATTATGTTCTCTTGTTAATGCACTTCTTTTCTTCAATGAATATCAGTCATTATGATTTCTTGGAATTAATGATTTCCTGTGGCTATTTCTTGTAGGTTGTGCCTCATATAACTGATGCCATAAAGAATTGGATTGAGTCGGTGTCAACTATTCCAGTTGATGGAAAAGATGGACCTGCTGATATATGTGTGATAGAGTTGGGTGGAACTGTCGGTAGGATTTACAAATTTATGTTTATCAACCATATCTACTGGCAGAAGTCATAGTTACAAATTATGTTATAATTCATTTTTTTGTATTCATTAAGGTGATATAGAGTCAATGCCCTTTATTGAAGCCTTGCGTCAATTGTCATTTTCTATTGGTAAGTCAACAGGATAATTGCAATCCAGTTCATCTTAGAGGTGCTTTAAATTTACTGTGTACATGCATAATTACATGCCAAGCTGTTTAGATATGCTAACTGTATATTTATATGTATAATTTTTTTTCATGAAAAATAAGTATATACATACATGATGTGGCCGTACTAGCACTTCAATTTATGAATAGTCTTGATCGAAGCTGAAAGTGAACCAAGTAGATATAGAGCCAATTGTGACTATCTTTCTTGTTTTGTTTTAATTTCATTTTCATACACTTCAGTTTTAGATTTTTAGCTTTCATTCTAATTTCTATTATGTAGAGGGTATTTGTGTAATTTGTCCCGGACCATCTGTTAGGAGGTAGGGTTTGAAGGAGGAGAGGGAAGAGGAGGAGGGGGAAGATGAGAGAATAGAATCATCCCCTAGGGCTCTTCCCAAAATTATCTTACTCCTAAGATGGTCCAAATAAGAGACATACATAGGCTTATATAGTGCCTAGTTTCGAAACACAAGTGAAAACAATATATAACCACAACCTGAAATATATGTGCGCCTATGCAATAATAAAACATAGAGTTGATGTATGCACGGTGTGCGTACTGCTGACCAAAGTTCGTCTTCATGTTGGGATCTGTGTCCACATTGCCTCGGTCCTGACGTCGACATATGACCATATCCTCGTTTCTTGACCTCTTCTGTATCCATAACAATGCCTCCCTCTGGAAAATTCGTCCTGTTCTCAAGGAAAAAGAAACGTTCAGGACGCTCTGCAACAGGAGCGGTGCAGGGTCGGTTGGGAGGGTCGGCTCGATGTCGTGCCACAAGGAGGCGACAAAGTCCACTACCACCGTCTGCTGAGGAGGATGGAAGGCCACTGCTAGATGGGTGAGGGTCCTGAGGGAAGCCTCCTCTGCCAAGAGTAAATGGACTCCTGCATGAACAAAGTAAATCGTCATGTGATCCTCGTTGACATACACGTCACTGAGGATACGAAGCCACGCGACGGCCAGGTTGATGTTAATGCCACCAAGCTCAAAAGAGTGAAAATTTGAGCGGAGAGGGAAGGGCCCATTGTCATGTACATGCTCGTACAGAGGCCACCAGTGGTACTGCGGAGGCCATTGCCTAAGCACACCGCGAAATGAGAAGCAGGCAATGAGCGAATGTCAAGCGGTGCACCTGGAAATTATTCCTGGCCCATTACCAATCATCATAGTCAGGGAAGTGCCATACATAGAACCAGAGAGCGTCATAATGTGGGATCCAGAGGTTCCAATGCATCCTCCGTCGCATCAGTTATTGCATGACGTCACTCGGCATCACACATTTTATTTATGCATTTATGTATTTCGTTTGTCGCACATTTGCTTTGTTGTTTGACTTTTCGGGTTGACCGTCCGAGGACACCCTTAATAAATAGGTCCGGTAATTTTAGTCGTTAGGACGTCACGGACAAGTTCAAAATTATTTAAAACGCTTAAATTTAATGTTTAAATTTAAAATCATTTGAAAAGAGTTTTATGGAAAATAGTATTTGAGGAATATTGTTACAAAAGGAAACAATCTTATGTTGTAATGGTGGCCAGCCAAATAAATTGTAGAGACAAGGGAATATTCAATTTGGCCGACCTTCTATTTGAAAATCAAAGTGTGGCGACACCTAAGGAAATATTCAATTTTTTTCATATTGGTCAGCCTTCTTTATGGAAATCAAAATTAAAGAAGAGATTGAAATCTTATTAAAAAGGCACATCCGCTCAGAAGAAAGGGACCCGGACAGAAGCAGAGAGAGGCGACCCTTGTCGTTTCTCTCTGCATTGCCGGCGTGACTTCCCGAGAAATCGATCCCTGCCGTCGAAGCTCCAGCAGCCGCCGTCGTAAGATTTTTGCTTCCCGCCGCTGTGAGAGCCACACAACAACGCCCTGTTCATTCTCAGCCGCCGATCGACCCCAACCACGGTAGAGGTGTGACTCTAGACCCGCCATCGACTGCAGATTCTTTTTCCGGCGGGCCGTTTTTTCTTTACGTCCACCACCGTCAACGCCCAGGGACTCGTCGTCGACCCGGAACTCATTTTCGGCGAGCCCATGCGCCAGCCCTTTCATCTGCAACCGAAGTCCTCCCTGCCGGCTTTCCAGTTTCTCCCGATAGACCTCCAGCCCGACGTCTCCAGCTAACAGCGGGCCGAGCCGTCCGTTTGATGCGGCCCACGAATTTGACCTGGCTGAATCTCTTGTGGTAACAACGTCCAATCCTTGCTCGATTAGTTGGTTTTAAACTTATGCGTCTTTTAAATAATTAATGAGCTTGCCAAACGTTCTAACCACTAAAATTTCCGTTTATTTCATAAATTATTGTTTGAGGAACGTGCTTGTGAATGTACAAATCCCGCGACGATTCGAATCGTTAGGCACCGACGAACTCTTTCTGAATAACGTATAACGGTTTTGCTGAGGCTTGTCGTTAAGAACGGTTTTACGCGCGAACGCTACGACTCGGCCCTTGGCCTCCTTTTAAAATCAAAATTTCCATATTTTTTCAAAATCATAAGATTAAATTTTTAGAATAAAATTAAATATTTCGTTGATTAAAAACAATTAATTTCAAATCCTAAGCGAGTCTACATCAGTTTGGTATCAAAGCTGACCGACTCACTCCTATCATGAGTCGGTCGATCCGGTTTTCTCTTTTTATAAAATTTAAAATAAAAGAAATAAAAAAATTTATTATGCCCTTTTAATTTAAAAACTTTATTTTATTGATAATTAAAATCTTTATCTTATTTAAAATATTTATCTTATTTTAAAATTATTTTTGAATTCAAATAAAATTTTCTTAAGAAAATTACGATCAACTTATTTTAAATGGAGTGTCGCATAGATCGCATTGACGCCTACATAGGTGACTTAACCAACCGAATGAGTGAACTGATGAAAACAGTAGAAGCACTCACTGCCAACGTGAGAGACACGAACCACGTCGTAAATGGCTTAAGGACCTCCGTTAATAACTTAGAAGCTGAACGCCACTTAGGATTAAATCAACCACCTCACCAAAATCCTAGGCAAGAGGAACACGTCCTTAGACCACTAGAGCCTGCACCACTTGAACCACGTAATCACCCTCGTTGGGATGTAGGAATAAAATTAGATGTCAGAGATTTTGAGGGACGGATAGAGCCCGAGGGTGCTTAGATTGGTGTGATAAAATGGATCGTTATTTAGTTTGAAGCAATTGCCTGCAGCTAGCCAAGTCGACTACGCTGCCCTTAGGCTAAAATGGTCTGCCTTAGTCTGGTGGGGACAATTAGAGCGCGCCAGATTCAATTTAGGGTTGCCTCCCATCACCACCTGGAATGAATTTAAGGCCCAACTTAGGAAGTGCTACATTCCTCGTGATTATCTTCAAACTCTATATCGTAGATTCCATAATCTACGACAGGAGAAGTCAACGGTAGATGAGTACACCGATGAGTTCCTTGTCTTGCAGTCGAGGCTAGATCTTCGTGAGGATGATTACATGACTGCATCCCGTTATCTTAATGGGTTACGCTATTCCATACGAGATCAGCTAGACTTGCACGACTATCGCGATTTAGGGGAAGTCTCTAGTAGAGCTCGTAGAGTGGAGTCCCTATAGAAGCGCACATCCGGAGTCAGATCTATGGAAAAATCTACATCGAGTATCACCACTACCACCACGACTCGGATCGCAGATTCCCCTCACCCTCCCATTACTGTCGGGACCTCGACCCCGTCCACTGCCCCCTCCATGGGTAAAGAGGTTATTGGGGCTAAGCCCAACACTAGAGTATTCCGATGCTTCAAGTGTATGGAGCCCAGACACAAATCATCTGAGTGCCCGCCACGCCACTTAGTCGCTATTATCGATTCTACTGATGAACGGGAGCCTGAGTACGGAGTCTACATAAATGAGTCTCACCCTGAGCCTGAACACGAGACTGAGGATGCCGTAGAAGTGGAAGGTGAGCATGCTGAGCATTTAGTCTGTGTTCTACGTTATAGTCTTATTACCCATAGCGAGCCTAGTGAGAATGACTATAGGAGACACAAATTTTTTGCACCACTACACGCATTCAGGGACAATTCTGTTCCATTATCATAGATAGTGGTAGTATGAAGAACTTTGTTTCTCAGCGCATGGTTGACATATTGGGTCTAGAGACGTATCCGTTAGAACAACCATATAGCTTATCCGGAGTCAATAGTCATTTGACTATGCCTGTCACTCATTATTGTCTGGTAGAGTTTTCTATATGGAGCGCGTGTTCAAATAGAATTTTATGTCATGTTGCTGCCATGGTTGTCTGTCACACCCTATTAGGGCGAGCTTGACAGTACGATCGACGCGTCATACACGACGACACAAGGAATTCTCACTCCTTCGAGCACCACAGGCACACGATTGTTCTTCTACCCTAGAAGAATTGTCTTATTCCGAGGACACGTGAGAGGACCTCTACGACTTTTAGCGCACTTCTCACTGACTCCACCACATTACTACTCACCGCCCTCTCGCCTGAACCCCCATCCTATGAGGCAACTTGTGGCCCAGATTTGTCACTCACCCCACATTTATCAAGTCCCGTCGTGCTACCTGACATTTTTCAGTTCTCCTATACTATGTATGATGAACGTTCACTCGACACACCTCACCCTGTTAATTTCGTATTTAAATGTTATACTTTTTGTTCACCTCATTATCATTTGGAAAGAGGCGAATCTATGGAATTATACCAAAGCAATAAATATTTTCTATCATATTTATGGAACACATTATGTAGGCAAAAGAGAGCCAAACGCAAAGTTAGTAGCGTCTATCACTCTCAGACCGATGAGCAGATCAAAGCCGTTAATAGAAGTTTGGAGAATTTTCTTAGGCAATTAATCAGTGAGAATTTAAAGAAATGGAATCTTGTACCTCCACAAGCACAATTCACATTCAATAATTCTAAATATCACTCTTATTATGCATCTCCTTTCGAGATTATTCATGTGTTATTCCACCCATCCGACTGTCATCACACCTCATTCCACGAACGTATTTCATTCGACGCGCAAACTCATATTAATTATTTAACATAATTATATAAATTTATTGCTAACAAAATGCGAGCCACCTGTGGAGATTACAAATTCATGGTCGGTCGTTATCGTCATGAGTTGTACTTTCCACGGGAGGATTGAGTGTTTGATTACTACAGGAGTTCTTGTCTTTTTCAAATTCAGAAGCGTGTCAAGGACCCAAACATACCACCCGAATCAGCACCAGCGACGACATCAACTCTCTCTAGTACTAGTCTTTGCAAGTTCTCGCCGGTGTTGAGCGCTTTCAACCCCAAGGGAATTGATGCATCCTCCGTCACATCAGTTATTGCATGACGTCACTAGGCGTCGCACATTTTATTTATGCATTTATTTATCATGTATTTCGTTTGTCGCGCATTTGCTTTGTTGTTTGGCTTTTCGGGTTGACCGCCCGAGGAGACCCTTAATAAATAGGTCTGGTAATTTTAGTCGTTAGGACGTCACGGGTAAGCTCAAAATTATTTAAAACGCTTAAAATTAAAATTTAAAATCATTTGAAAAGAGTTTCATGGAAAACAGTATTTGAGGAATATTGTTACAAAAGGAAACAATCTTATGTTGTAATGGTGGCCGACCAAATAAATTGTAGAGACAAGGAAATATTAAATTTGGCCGACCTTTTATTTGGAAATCAAATTGTGGAGACACCTACCAAAATATTTAATTTTTTTCATATTGGTTAGCTCTCTTTTTGAAAATCAAAATTAAAAGAGAGATTGAAATCTCATTAAAAAGGCACATCCGCTCAGGAGAAAGGGACCCCGACATAAGTAGAGAGAGAAGACCCTTGTTGTTTCTCTATGTATTGCCGGCGTGACTTCCCGAGAAATCGATCCCTGCCGCCGAAGCTCCAGCAGCCGCCGTCGTAAGATTTTTGCTTCCCTCCGCTGTGTGAGACACACGACAGCGCCCTGTTCATTCTCAACCACCGATCAACCCCAACCACGGTAGAGGTGTGACCCCGGACCCGCCGTCGACTCCAGATTCTTTTTCCGACGGGCTGTTTCTTCTTTAAGTCCACTGTCGTCAACGCCCAGGGACTCGCCGTCGACCTAGAACTCATTTTCGGCGAGCCCCTGCGCCGGCCCTTTCATTTGCAGTCGAAGTCCTCCCTGCCGACTTTCCAGTTTCTCCCGATAAACCTCCAGCCCCGCGTCTCCAGCTAACAGCGGGCCAAGCCTTTCATTTGATGCGACCCACGAATTTGACCTGATTGAAACTCTTGTGGTAACAACGTCCAATCCTTGCTCGATTAGTTGGTTTTAAACGTATGCGTATTTTAAATAATTAATGAGCTTGCCGAACGTTCTAACCACTAAAATTTCCGTTTATTTCATAAATTATTGTTTGAGGAACGTGCTTGTGAATGTACAAATCCCGCGACGGTTCGAATCGTTAGGCGCCGACAAACTCTTTCCGAATAACGAATAACGGTTTTGCTGAGCCTTGTCGTTAAGAACGGTTTTACGCGCGAGCGTCTTGACTCGGCCGCTCGGCCTCCTTTTTAAATCAAAATTTCTGTGTTTTTTCAAAATCATAAGATTAAATTTTTAGAATAAAATTAAATATTTCGTTGATTAAAAATAATTAAGTTTCAAACCCCAAGCAAGTCTACATCAGGTGCCGCCAACCTCGGGACACAAAAGTTCAAAACATTGCATCCGCGCGTGGGGTGTCATGTCGGGTGGTGTGTCATCACCCTTCAGGGCTTCAAAATCCCTCTTTGCTAATGGCGATGCAAATATCCTTCTGAGTACAATCAATATTCAGGGAGTGGGACTATTTACAACGAAAATAGAGGCCCTTAGAGAGAAGATCGCAGTACTCCTAGTTGGTCATCGGAAGGTCGTTCGACGTTCGGGCGGTCGGGCAGGTGGTTTGAGAAGCGGAGATTCTGCGGTATGCACTTGGGGTGGAGACTGGAAGAGTGTTGGAGGGGAGGTTAGCAGTCGGGGTGTAGAACTCTCTCTTGTGGGCGGTCGATGTCGACTAAGGTAACATTGAAATCCGCTTCCACTAAGCGGGTGAGATCCATGACATCAATAATTGTCCGAGGGTGGTGTGTTCGAAGGAGGGACCCGATGTGGGGAAGGAGCCCCTGTTTGAATAAGCCCGAGTAATGATCTGATGGTAAGCCAGGAATGTGCTTTTCCAAGGCAATGAACTCGTCAATATAGTCGTCAAGGAGGCCCCATTGTCAGACACCACATAAATGTTCCACTGTCGTCCCTGAACAATGAACATCACAACGGAGGAAGAGGTCCTATTGGAGTTCGACTAAGAGAGAGAGGTTGTTTTGTCATCCAATGTAGGGGAGACCCCTCCATTCCGATGAGACCTATTGGAACCTTTTACGACTATGGAGTTAGATAAATGTTGAAGAATTGTTCTACACGGGTAATCCACCCCACGAGGTCGGTGTCGTTGAAAGAGAGAACATCAACAGAGTGGTGTGGTTGGAGGAAGCCCACGACTAGTGGAATGGGGTCAAGAATCGAGGGGACTCCGCATTGGAGGCCGAGGATGTACCCGTGTGGCTAGTGAGGAGGACATCGAACTTTGCATCTAGCCATTGCATTAGGGCTTGGATGGAAGCAATAGAGGCCTCGTTAGTATTGAGCGGGAGATGATCGGATCCGTAGGAAGCTGAGATGCTTATGTGTTGGAGGGCGATATGGAGCGAAGTTGTGGGGGCATGCACACGGAAGAAGGGCCAACACAGTGTAGGAAGCGCGAGCAGGTTGTCGACTGCCAGGAAGCGTGAGCGGGCTATCGACTGCCAGGATGCGCGAGCAGGCTGTTGGCTTCTAGGAAGCGCGAGTTGGCTATCTGTTGCAAGAATAGGCAAGGTAGGATCTAGGAAGACACGGTCGCGGAAGAAGTAGAGTGTCGAGGTGTTGCGGATCACGATCGCCCAAAAACAATTGAGCGCGAGAAGGATTAACGCGACAGACACGACATTGTCAGCGAGCGGCGGAAGCATCACGGAAGGAACGTCTGAAGAAGTGGGTCATTAAGGCGATGCAGATCACGATTGGCTAAGAACAATCGAGCGCATGAAGGATCAATGTGTAGTGTACACTACGAGAGAGGTTTGTCTTCGGGCAACAAAAACTGTGGCCGTTGAAAGGAACAAGGAAGCTACCGGAAGAGAATCTCACTTGTAATTTTTCATTCAAAGTTAAGAGTAGCTCCAAACAAGTTACACTCCCAAAATTAACAACGATGGTGTTACGAACACGGAAGACGGCGAGAGACAAGGAGACGAGGAAACAACACATATGTTGACGTCAGGATCGAGGCAACAAGGACGTGAATCCCAAAATGATGGCATACATTTGCCAGTAGTGTGTGCGAGCGTCGCACACTCGTCAACTCAATGTTTTATTATCACACATCTATTTTGGGCCTTGTGGTTATTTACTGTTTGCTCTTATGTGTTTTAGAATTTGGCATATAGTTCTAAAACATGCACGTATTGAGGCTCATTATCATTTGGCGAGACCTTCCAAGTACTCGACAAAGCTTGGAACTCCTCCCAATACCAAAAGGAACACATGCACGTATTGATGAGGCTTTGATTGATGGGAACCTGGTCACGTGGAGAAGCAAGAAGCAACAAGTCATTGTTTGATCTAGTGTTGAAACTGAGTTCCTAGCTATGGAGTATAAGATTTTTGAAAGGCTATGACTTCGCTCGTTGATGAGTGACATAAGCCAAAATGAGGAGCCTGTCAAAGTATTTTGTGGCAATAAGGTTGCAATTAGCATCGCTCATAATCCTATTTAACACACTGAACTAAGGATGCTGAAGTAAAAAAAAAATTGACCAATGTGTGAGTAAGTTTCTGATTCATTACTAATGTTGTTGTGTAAGTATTAGATTCATTAAAACAGATTATTAACCTGAGGAGTTTGTTCAGTTATGGGCTCCCTGTGCCTTTAATTTTGTCTCCACATTCGGTGTCCTTCCCATGCATCTTCACTGCATCTTGCATCTACTCTCTACTCCACATTTGGAGTCCGCTGCTAAAATGCAGCCATTTGAACCTCCATTTCTTACCCGTAGCAACAAATAAAATAATGACAATTGTGGAGATGAGTTCAACCGGAACAATTGAAGTAGAGTATGAGGCTTCAGCTGTCTGTCTTCAAGGCCGCCCGATAGACTGGCACTCTCTCGGTCGTCATTAATAGTCCTACCCCATTGCATCTCTTTTTATTTCACCGCCGCATTCGGTGCTGTTATCATGTATGTTCACTGTATTTTTGAGAACATTTATGCTGATATATACACGGAAAATGTAGAAACGACACATAAAATAACTATATCGATAAACCTGACTATGATTTGAAATGTAATTTATAATTGCTATGTAGCACGGGGACGGAAGCGGGATGCGAGATACGATATGAAACGGATACGAGAAACGTGATTTTTTAAAAAATAAGGATACATAAAACGTTTTTAAAAATTTTAAATTATTTAAATATAAGTATTAATTAATATAAAAATAAGACAACTAACAAACTAATTGCACATATCTTTAATTGTAATGAAAAAATGATTATAGATTACCTATACATGAAGCCTAGCATGTATACAATTGTATTTATTAATCACTAGCAGTCAATAACAAAGCTTTCATAATTTTCATTATCTAGCAATAAACACATCAGGGCAAAGACGGAGTATACAGAGCTTAAATTTAGCAGTACAAGAAGGACAGATGACTTGGTTATTAAATTGGCTGATCAAGATATTTCCCGTAGTGAGTGTTTTAAATATCTTGGATCGATAGTTCAAAAATATGGAGGTATTGATAAAGATGCGACACATTAAATCCAAACGGGTTGGTTGAAGTGGAGAGGCGCGTCAGGGATCTTATGTGATCGTAAAGTACCACTAAAACTTAAGGACAAATTTTACCGTACTGCAATTAGACTCGTGATGCTCTATGGTTCTGAGTGTTGGGCAGTGAATTATGTACATGAGCAAAAAATGGGAGTTGCGGAGATGAGAATGCTTAGGTGGATGTGTGTACACATGAGATTGGATAAAATTAGGAATGAAAGTATCAGGGATAAGACAGGAGTAGCACCAATTTCAGAGAAGATGCCAGAAGCTCGTCTAAGATGGTTTGGACACGTACAAAGGAGACCATTAGAGGCACCTGTTAGACGTTGTGAGATTCTAGTCACTAGGCATGTTGGACGAGGGAGGGGTAGACCAATAAAGACTTGGAATGAAACTATAAAGAAAGACATGATGTACGTAGGCATTAGTGAGATTATGACAAAAGATAGGGCACAATGGCGACAAAGGATCCATTTAGCCGACCCCACTATAGTGGGATTAAGGCTTGAGTGGTGTTGTTTGTAGCAATAAACACATCAAAAGAAAATTTTTGAGACAACCAAACAGATTGTTAAGACTTATAAATATTGATAAGAACAACACAAAATGATCTCAGAGTTATCAGAAGAAGAGGAAGAAGAAGAATAGGAGGAAGAAGAAGATGAGGAGTAAGAAAAAGAAGAAGAGGAGGAGGACGAAGAAGAGGAGGGGGAAGAAGAGGAAGGGGAAGAAGAAGAGGAAGAAGAAGAGGAGGAAGAATTGCTTACTAGCAGGGCGGGATTGAGAGTTGGGAGCGGGATCGAGAGCAGGGAGCGGGATCTGGATAGGGATCGAGAGCAGGGAGTGGGATCTGGAGCAGCGTGACAACTTGTGAATCATGTAAACCTAAAATTTGACGGGCGTGAAATGAAATAGATTAGAGTGCAACTTTACCGCACGGGAATCGTGTATCCCGCGATTCCGAATTATTATTTTTTATTTATTTAAAAATGTGTTTCCTAGAGTTTCGAAAACGCGTTTCCGCGCATTTCGGGGAGCTTCTCGTATCTGATACGCGTTCAAGCCGATACGTAATGCATTTTTAAGTATTCGTACTTCGTAGTATAATTGTTCATTACTTCAACAACTTCAAGCATTACGAATCTTTAATGTCTATGACCCCGTGTTTTATTTTATCTACCTTTTGGCAGCGTCCTCGTAATATGAGATTTCCAAGGTCCGTTGATTAATGCTCTGAAAGTGTTTAGGAATCTATATGGCTTTTATTCAGTTTTCTCTTCAGTGAACTTACGCTGATTCATCATTTCCGGGTCCTGGCTTTGCACATTGGAGAAAAAAATGTATATATGCATTAATCAAAATCTCCATTAGCCAAACATGAATAGTTTTTTTCCAAGCAAAGCCACATTTTTTGCTTCGGGAGAAAAATAGAAATCACTAATTAGCCAAACTGCATCTCTAAATGTATTCAATGCAAATAACCTAAAAGATTATAGCTAATTGCAATAGCCATTGGGTAAAAACACGGAGAAAAATATTGTGCAAATTAACCAAATAATTGATTGTATTCGCAATTGCAGACGATGTCCCTCAATCTGAAAGAAACATTAAAATGATAGCAAACATATAATAAATAAAATTAGCATCATGTGAAATCAGGTGATAAAAGAGTCAATTAAAGCAATGTTGCATTGATGCGCTGAGACGCACCTGGAAACTGCTGCTCATATATGATTAAACCCGGGCGCTGGCGGAATAGAGAGAGAGAAAGAGAGAGTGAAAGAGAGAGATGCTTGTGATATGGTCATCCACCCCCGTGACTCTTCTTTATTTCGCCCCACTTACAGATACCTTAGTTGTCAAACACGAGACTGACAAAAATATGAAGACATAGATACTTTTAAAATGGAAGGAAGGAGCACATAAGTCATTAAATTTAGTAATAACTGTAGAAAAAATGTAGGAGAGAGAAAATAAAGATGCTTTTAGTAAATTTTCAATTGTCTCATATCACAATACATGTATTTGTACACTTATTTAGGAAGAGAGAGAAGAGAGAATTCTCAATCCTAAGATGTAGGACTAAACAAGATTACACATGGGCTTATATTTGGGCCTCAATATTGAGCCTTTTTACATGGTTTTCTTTAACACTCCCCCACAAGATGTAGCATACAAATCGTAAGCACCAAGCTTGGACAAAAACTAATGATATAATAGTCGTGGTAAGACCTTGGTGAAAATGTCAGTAACTTGCCCGGTAGCCGGAACATGCTCTAATCCCAACTTCTTTAATTGAACCTTCTCCCGAATGAAATGACAGTCAACTTCAATGTGTTTGGTTTGCTCATGGAACGCAGGATTCTTGGCAATATGTATAACAATTTGACTATCACAAAACAGAGTTGCCGGTGAGAAAAGTTCGACTCCCAAATCACCAAGGAGACTTTCTAGCCAGGTGAGCTCAAACACAACAACCGCCATCGCACGATGCTCGACTTTTTGCTATGCTAGGTAATAAGATTTCCTCCAAAGTACGTACAAAAACTAGTTGTAGAGCGTCGATCATCAAGAGAACCCGCATATTCAGCATCAGAATATGCAATCAGGGATATAGAGGAGGATGGTTTGTATACAAGTGTCTAGTAACAGTCTTCAAATATCTAAGATGCACTCGATGGTTTGGAGATGAGAGGTCCGTGGAGCATGCATAAATCGACTGACAACTCCAACAACAAATGAGATATCAGGTCTTGTAACCATAAGATATATCAACTTTCCTACAAGATGTCGATAATACTCTTGATTTGTAAGTAGTCGATCGAAGTCAGATTCACGAGCAAAAAGCTTGTGGTTGACATCCATAGGAGGGTCAGCAAGTTTGCACCCCGAATAACCAGCATCCTGAAGAAGGTGAAAACAATACTTCTGTTGTGATAGGACAATGCCATCAGGTCGTCTTGCTATCTCAAGTCCGAGGAAGTATCAAAGATTTCCCCGATTTTTAGTTTGAAAGACAGAGTTTAAGTGTCGCTTAATTTTGTTGTATCCTCGTGGAGTCATTAACAGTAATCAAAATATCATCAACATAAACTAGGAGAATAACTGTGCCGGTTGGTTGATGACGAATAAAGAGAGAGAAGTCAACCGAGCTTCGCATGAATTTAATTTCACGAACAACCTTACTAAAATTGTCAAACCAAGCCCGAAGAGGTTGTTTGAGACCATAAATTGATTTTTTGAGATGACAAACACGAGACTCCCCCGTGGTCTCAAACCCGGGAGGTTGATGCATGTAGACAGTTTCTAGAAGGTTGTCATTGAGAAAAATATTTTTGATATCCAACTGATGTAAGGGCCATTGTCGATGAACGACTAAGGAGATCAGGACCCGAACGACATTTAACTTGACAACTGGTGATAAAATTTCATTATAGTCGAGGGCTTGTTATTGAGTAAACCCCCGGGCCACAAGCCGAGCTTTTAGGCATTCAATTGCCTCGTCGGGACCATGTTTGATTGCAAAGACTCACTTATAGCCAACATAAGGCTGTCCTGGAGGAAGAGGGACAAGATCTCAAGCGTGATTAGCTCAAAGGACAGTTATTTCGTGAAATTTGTGATGAACTTCGGATCACCACCATCTCTTTCAGTGAGAAGCAGAACTTTGTGGAGTGGGGGCACTCCGTTTGTCGTGTGCTGCAGACTAAAGGTCTTCTTCATCATTTGACAAGGACAACTCCTATTGCACCCACTGAGGTGTGAATCCCGCGGCAAGGAGGTCACGGGAGTTCCGTGACCCGGGAGTGTTGGACGGCAAAAAGAAGCGGCGACTAGATTTAGCAGTCCGCAGAGAAGCAGGAAAGTGGGACCTGTCGGAAAATCCTCTAAAAGGAGAAGAGAAGAAGGCAGAGAGCAGGAGATGGGAATCCTACGGAACCCGCAAGGACAGCTGCGGGTAGAGAAAATCAAGCCGTCCATTGGAAAAAAAGCCAAGGAAGCTGCGGTTAGAGAAAGAACAAAAATCAGGACCGGATTGGCTTTGATACCATGTAGAAAAAGACGGAGAGAGAAAATAAAGATGATTTTATTAAATTCTCAATTGTCCCATACCATAATACATGTATTTGTACACTTATATAGGAAGAGAGAGAGGAGAGGATTCTCAATTCTAAGATGTGGGGCTAAACAAGATTACACATGAGCTTATATTTGGGCCTCAATATTGAGCCTTTTTACATGGTTTTCTTTAACAATAACAATGTAAGCCCTTCACATTATTTACCCTGTTAATTTTGATTCTTTTTTGTTAGAGCTTTGTTAGATGCATAGTAAAGAGGTCTTCACGTGCATTCTCTGTGGAATAGAGTTGTAATCTTTTACATCTAAACTTCCAGTTGTTTTTTAGGTAAAGAAAATTTCTGCCTTGTTCATGTGAGCCTTGTACCGGTACTTGGTGTTGTTGGTGAGCAGGTAATTCCTACTAGTTGCTTTTTAATATTTTACATTTGCAGAGACATTATTTTATAAATATAATTATTTAATATTTATTTCTTTGCCCTAAGAACATGCCACAAGATGCATATTACCATGTTAATGAGCATTTTGATTGTTTAAACATAGTCTCATGATCTATTTACATCTGTTTTGGGATGACATTTCATGTTGAATTTACTCTAATAATCTCGTTTTCTTTTCTAGAAAACAAAGCCGACACAGCATAGTGTCCGTGAACTACGAGCATTGGGCCTGACTCCCGACCTATTAGCGTGCCGTTCTGCTGAAGTATGCACTTAAACCTTAATGTGTTGATTTGTGTGCAATGTATTATATTCTTACATGTGCGAGATAATATGACTTTTATTTTTCTCTATATCAAGGTGTTTTTTTGAAAAGATTAGGCTCTGTAAACTTGACTGGTGATTATCTTGCTTTAGAAAGGCCTTTTGTAGTTTCACATTCTCACAAGACGGTTGAAAGACTTAAATGTTGTAGATTTATATTGCATCATATTTATTCTCTGAATCCTTAATGTTAGCTCACATTATGATATGTATATTGTTGTTTCAGCCTTTAAAAGAAGGTACAAAGGAGAAGCTGTCACAATTTTGTCATGTATCGGTGAGTCATGTTTGTTATGATTCTTATGTAATTGTGTTCTTATGTTCTATTGAAAAGAATCTTTGATCCTTTTAGGTTTCTAATATTCTCAATATTCATGATGTTCCAAATATCTGGCATATTCCGCTACTACTTCGGGTGAGTTAAGTCACATCAAATGCATATATTTAATTTATTTATTCCAAGGTCCATCCTCGTATGTTAGCATGAATTCAGAATTCATAACCAAAACTAATCGGACTTTATGGTGATATTCTAACTTCAAATCCTCCATACAGAACCAAAATGCTCATGAAGCTATATTAAAGCAGATGAATTGTCTCAGGCATGTTTCATGCAGTAACGCTCATTATTTCTTCTCTAACTTCTCTTTTATTATTGCATATATATCTGATTATGAAGTTTTTTATCCAGCATTTCTAATGCTCCAGACTTCCAGAGTTGGACAAAGATGGCAGAGTCATACGATAACCTGACTAGTTCTGTCAGTTCTCTGGATTGGTTAATGTTTGTTTCTGATTCTCTGGTTTCTCTTTGGTTCACCCATAACTGCCCTTCTTTTTCAGGTTAAAATTGCTATGGTTGGGAAATATATTGGACTATCAGATTCTTATCTCTCTGTGGTTAAGGTGTGCAACAGCTTTATATTCAAAACATTCCACTCTCCAATTATTGTTAGCTTTGTGACCCTAGACTTGCAGTCTGAAATTTGACATTTTATAGACTTATTTTCCAACATTTAACTAAATTGTTCTACTATTCTGTTACGAACGTGCGCGTAACCTATTATTATATCGTGTATTGTTATTTATTGCTTTATGGTTAATGTTATGTGAGCCCAAGGTTGTCAGGATCGAGATCCTAGGTGGGATCGTTCAAGGGGTTGGATCGGATCGTAGGATCGGATCGTGGATCGTAAGATCCCACTACATTCTTAAAACTAGACCTAAATGATGAAATTGAATTTGATATCAATCATATCATACAATTACACAAATAATCTATACTAAAAATCATATAATTAATCATTTTCATTTGTTTACTTAAGAGTACTAAGACTATTATTACGAGAAATCTAGAATAGATCCTAAGTGTAAGACAAAATAAGAACATGCATAAAGAAACAGTTATGATTCATAATGTACCTGAGTAGTGTAACTTCAGACTCTACGTTAGCAACTCTAAAGCCAAGATGAGTAAGTATTTTTGTCTTAGCTGTCCGTCTGTCCCACCTTCGTCAAACTATCATCAATAACTAAATTATGAAGATGAACCTATAAATGAGAAAACATAAATCACAGAAACAATTAACCCAAATAACCCATGAATGTAAGTTATAACAATGACATATTGGTCAATGAAAACAAATCACTAACAAACACTTCAAATTTAAGTGTAAAACATATCATTAACAAACACTTCAATTATAAGTCTTCCATCATATTAAATACGAAATACAAAAAAAATGTCTAAAACAAAATGACAAATCGAATAGTAGATTAATGATTCATCTAATGGTCAATAAAAACCATCAAAAATCAGAACAAATCCTTAATCGGTATGTCGACCATGTCCTCATCATCAAGTGTCACATTTTCCTCATCATCACCGCTGACATTCTCGTCATCATCCCATTCACCCTCACTAATATATTCGATAGCATCGTGATCACTGCCCCTTATGGTGAGATCTTCAACTCCACCTACAAAAAAAAGTAATTTAATTAAGAAAAGAGAGCACGATGCGAGATCTATTAAGAAAAGAGAGTCTATCAGATTTCAGATCTATTTTAAATTTAATATGAAACTTACCTTCTTCATTCATTTCAGTTGTGGTTTGTTCAACATTTCTTTCATTACTATCGTCACTATATGTTTCCTGAGCATCTTTTTGTTGAATAATCCTCAACCAGTTGCCCTTACGGGGAAGAACTGGATCTTCCATCTCTGTGATCCATTCATCATCAGAAGGGATATCCTCAAAATTAAAAAACTTTTCCTTTAACTGCATATCCCTTTTATCTTGTCTTTCCATCAACTTTTTATTATACATAATAAACACTAGATCATTCATCTTCTTTTGATGTAGACGATTCCTTTTTTTGCATGAACCTTTGAAATATGAATTATAATGAGTTAATGACAATAAAAATTCACCTGAGATTATGCTTTCAAACATACAATAATATTTGAGGCATCGAGCTCACCATCTCAAATGCACCAAGAAATCACAGAAATTATCATAAACAGGAATTATCACAGCAGGAATCACAGAAATTATCACAGCAGGAATCACCAAAAATTATCACAGCAGGAATCACCAACAGTAAGAAGATTTCTGGGCAAAAATCATCCAGTTTTCTGGATGATTTCTGGGCAGAAATCATCCAGTTTTCTGGATGATTTCTGGGCAGAAATCATCCAGTTTTCTGGATGATTTCTGCCCAGAAATCATGCATAAATCTGGACTTATCATAAACAAGTATCATCACAGAAATATCACCAACAGTAGCACCAAGAAATCACAGAAATTATCATAAACAGGAATTATCACAGCAGGAATCACAGAAATTATCACAGCAAAAATGGAATAATCACAGCAGGAATCACAGAAATTATCACAGCAGGAATCACCAAAAATTATCACAGCGGGAATCACCAACAGAAGAAGAAGAAGAAGACTTACGGGGAAGAAGAAGCAGAAGAAGAAGAAAACTTACGGGGAAGAAGAAGAAGACTTACAGGGAAGAAGAAGCAGCGGCAGCGGCAGCTTACGGGGAACACCGGTGAAGAAGCAGCGGGGAGAGAAGGGGTCGGGAGAGGGGAAAATCGGGAGAGGGGAAATAAGGTTTACTCCTGCCTATTCCGATTTTATCGGGAGAGAGGGAAATAGGGATCGTGGAATCGTTATTAGGGATCGCGATCCTACCGATTCCACGATCCGGATCGCGATCCCGCTTTATCTTATCCTAATTTCGATCTGGGTTAAGATCCGGATCGAATTATAGGATCTGGATCGTAGGATCGTACGATCCTACGATCCGGATCGTGATCCTGACAACATTGTGTGAGCCCCCTCCCTATATAAGGTGGCTTGGGAGAGTTTTTTTTTCATCTTTGGATCATTAGGGTTTTGGATCTGTCACTTTGGAGAAGGACTTCTAGGAGGAACCAACCTACAGAAATTGGGCACGAGTATACCTCGTGATTGTATCAGTATCTTTCAATTAGTGCAAGTATTTTCTCCTTCCGTAACATTGGTCCGACCTAGCCTCCCCGCCTGCGCACTGGGTGCCGCCAGGTTGCGCCACTTCGTCTTCTCCAACGGACTCTTCCGCCTCACTGACTCCTGCGTCGGCCAGGCTTACCTAGGTTGCATCCTCCACCAATCCAGCCCGATCCCAAGCATGGCCGTCTGGATCTCCCCTGTCAAATCTCCCTCGCACCCAACCCGATCGAGTCGCAGCTGTCGTCGATTGCTCCGCCTGCTTCAAGGCCGCCCGTTTCCATCCGATCCAGCCAGCACCGTTCGATTCCGTCAAGCTGCAGTCGTCCGCTCCCTGCTAGGCAGCACCGATCGCTTTCGGGCACGCGGTAGCCAGCCTTGCAGTCCTTAGCCCGCCCCTTTGACCGCCGCACCGACCTAATTTTGCAGCCAATTAGCTGGCCTCTGCCGGCTACGCCACTCTCCTGCGACCTCCAGCTCATGAGCACCCTTCTTCTTATGCCAAAGGGTCGTCACTGTAACATCTGTAATTTAATTCGAATGTTAAATTTGTTTCCAGGGCGCGATCTCGAGAGATTTTGATCGACAAATTAACGTGCTGAGGTGTGACACTATACTTAATAATCGCACGTTAGTTAGTTGTTTTTTAATTTTTCAGTCGTAAAGTTTGTGCGCGACGTATTTTATTTTAGTAGGATAGCGTAGCACAAATTTTTGGGAGTTATTGCGGAGTGGCGTTTTGATAATAGTGAGGAAGTGTCGTTTCCCCCTCACCCGTCGGTTACTAAAACCGCACCCACCGCTCCATTAGAAGCCACGACCCTCTCTCCCGTGATTCCGTAACCCTTCTTCACGCAGAATCCGCCGCACGCTCTCCCGGTACAGGAACCGTCGCTATCTCCCTCTCCTTCTGGCAGTTCTTCAGCAAATCGAAGCCCTATGACGCACCACAAACCGCGATCTACTCCCCTCTGGCGACGACGGAGCAGGCTCCAGCCGACGAGCAGATGGTCGCTGGTTTCTGTTCTCTCAGGCTCGGGCTTTGTCGAGCTTGCTGCGGCCGGACCTTCTTCCAGTGTCTCTTCCGACAATAGGCGCACTCACGGTTTAGGCAGCCGACTACAAGCCTTCCGATTGCCGTTTTCCTTGCCCTACACCGTTGTTTGGAACCCTTTTCTCCAGTTCCAGCCAGGTTAAAAGAGGTTTTCCTCCGTTCTCTTGGTCTTTCCTTACTTCTAAGTTGTTTGGTTGTGACGAGGGTTAACTAGTTCCGTTTACGCTGGGTATTTTTGCTATGACAAGTGTTTTGAAGGTGTCTCCTGATATTCTAGGGCAACCCATCTGTCTGGATTCCTTTTCTTGTCATAGTAAGCAACCATACTTTCTCATTCTCTATTATAGGAGGTTAGGTGTTTCTTACTTAAATCATCATATGGCGGGGGATGGTTTCAGTCTCTCTTATTTCTCGTTATAAACCATAGTTCGACGTTGTGTAGGTCGGAAAAGGTTTCGAAAGATACGAGTAAATCTCTAAGGAAGTCATGCCACCGCGTCGGGTGTACGAGCGCCGCAACACCACAGTAAGAAACTCTAATTCTTTTTGGCTAGACATATCAAGTAGTTTGCCTTATGATTATTCGTGTACTTCCGTGTAAAATATTATAGCTGCGCCGATAAAAAAGTATAGCTTGGGAAGTGGTAAATTAGTATTCATAATGTCACTAGTTGCATGAGAATAATCGTTTCCAAATCCCTCAACATTTAGGTCACGAGTTAGTGCCCGATACAAAATTTTTACACGTAAATGCACATAGATATGAATGGGTAATACTGAAGGCATGAATACAACATTTAACCAACCATATCAATATGATGAACGACCTTTAGTACACCGAAAAGATGTCCCCACCAGAGTAGTACTAGTTCAAAGGTGATTAGTAAGCACATATGAGTCCTCCTCATGTGCTTGATAGAGGCGCACTATCTTTAACATAAGGCGTAGAGTACCTTATGGACCTCAGAGTTTTTGGAGAGTGTCTTCCCTTTTGACCATTAGTAGATTCGAGTTTGTGTCCGCGTGACACTAGAACATCTGAGTTCGTTAGTTAGACTCGGATCGTTAGTCTGCAGTTGCGCGTTAGGAATTACTCTGCTTAGATCTTGGAATAGAAGTGCTAGCATGACCCTTTTAGAACTCAAAAATAGACCGTACGTTAGAAAATACTTAGACAACCAACGTCGGAACTTGAGTAAACATACGACGGTACGTAAACATAGAACATAACATTTATGTTACTAATAATATTTTGACAGAGCATGCATAGCATACTAGCACGAGTTTTTTGTAGTATAAAACTGGTTTTAAAAGTATGCATTCATTTTTTTTTAAATAATTTTAGTGCCACTAGGAGGAATAGATTTTCTTACTCTCCCGTTGGGCTGACCCATTTTTGGGCATGTTTTTACAGGGGACTCAGATGAGAGGTTGCGCTTAGGATGAACGTTTTTCTTGAGAAGTCCACCCTGTAGTTTGGTTTCTTTTCAGTTATTTCTTTTCGGTACCTTATTATTTAATTCATGAACTTGATGTAATATTTAATGTTTAAGATTTCCTTGTACCAGACTTACTGTACTATTTAAGTTATGCAGTTTTTTTGTTTCCTATTCATTCTTTTAGTGGCTCTGTGAAATCACCAGGATGAGGTACACTTTTAACATTAGATTCTTATGCAACTTCCGCTGTAAGCTTTCAATTCAGCTCTTCAATTATGCCTGCAATGTACTAATTTTAATACCGTTTCTTGGTTTCTTCTTATCGCTGACCCGGCCGGACGGCTGATTTGTTGGTAATTGGGGTGTTACAGTCACTCCATGGAATCCCGCGTGGAAGCTCTCGAACAGGTCCTCACCACCATCAACTCTCGTCTTGAGGCCCAAGCCGAGCAGTTCACGCCGATTATGGCCATGCTCCACAACTTGCAACCCGGCCAGAACTCCGGTCATACTGCTGCCTCGGCTTTGGGGTCCCCCAACATATTGGCCCCCGAAGATCCCGCATTGACGGGCTTATCTCCTCAGCTCCCACGCCTCGACATCCCCACATTCAACAGTACTGACCCCCTTGGGTGGATTGCACGCGCTGAATAGTTTTTTGACATTCACCAGACTCCTCAAACGCAGCCGGTTGCCACAACAATTATCGACATGGAAGGGTCCGCCCTCCATTGGGTCCGTTGGCTTCGCCAGTTCTCCTCCGACCTCACCTGGACCGCTCTCACGGAGGCTCTCATTCAGCGATTTGATCACCGCTACTCCGGCTCCATGATCAAGTGCCTTTGCGGAGTCCGTCAGACCGGCTCCATTGATTCGTACGTGGATGCATTTATCGAGTTGGTCACTCATGTTCCAGGTCTTCCACCCGACCATTATTTGGCCTACTTCATGCACGACCTACAACCCCATATCTGAGCCCGCCTCCGCACCCTTCAATCGTTAACTGTTAACCAAGCCATGGACCTCTCCCCACTAGTGGAGACCGAATTCCTCATGATGTTCGGGGACCCTCCATCCTCAAACCCTCCCTCCAAACCGCCCAACCAACCAGATTTTCCTCCCCTATCTAAACAACCACCACTGCCACCTCCTCTACCTCGTCCACCCATTATGGGCCCACGCAACAATCGTCATGTCCCTACTCACCGTCTGTCTAACCAAGAGTACAATGATTTACGAAGCAAGGGTCTGTGCTACCGTTGCAAACAACCCTATCGCCTACTCATGATTGTCCGGTGAAGGAGTTTCAGTTTCTCATTGGGAAGGACGTGAATGAGATCAGCACGACTGATTTTGATGCTCTTATGATTGTCGATGTACCGCCGGATGACGCTCCAGGCACCTCTGTGACTGCCCATTCACGAGCATTCCACTACTAGCTGGAGGGTGGCATTCTGACCTTGGGGACAAGGTCGATTTTCTAGCGGGTGTATTGTTACGCACATGCGTGTAACCTATTATTATATCATGTATTGTTATTTATTGCTTTATGGTTAATGTTATGTGAGCTTCCCTCCCTATATAAAGAGGTGGCTTAGGTGAGTTTGTTTTTCATCTTTTGATCATTAGGGTTTTGGATCTCTCACTTTGGAGAGAGATTTCTAGGAGGAACCAACCTCCAGAAGTTGGGCACGAGTATACCTCGTGATTGTATCCATATCTTTCAATTAGTGCACGCATTTTCTTCTTCCGTAACATATTCTTTCAAAAAAGGTCATTTATTGGACCTCCCATCCAATTTTACATAATGACAGAGACCCCTCTAACTTTTAAAATTACCAAAACATGCACCAAGCGATTTTTTTTGTACATGTTAATCGTGTAAACTTAGATATGAGATTCCTGTAATTATGCAAAATTGTAGGGTATTTTTTGGTAATTATTCCCAAAAAATGATAATAATTATAGGGTTATTTTGCACATAACTGTACTTCTCTATATGATAGCTATAAATATTTTTAAACTTTTGATCACGTGATTCTCTTTATTTGATAGGCCCTTTTACATGCATGTGTTGCTTGCTCTTTGAGACCATCAGTTGAATGGGTTGCCGCTTCTGACCTTGAAGAGGAAAGTGCAAGATTGGTATGTTTTTTAGCAATCATCTTAAACACTCAATAAACTAAGACTTACATATGGTACCTACCCGATTAATATATATGTTAATTCTAAATCTATTCTTAACACAGATACCAAAAGCGCATGCGGCGGCATGGGAAACTATCAAAGTATGTTTTTTCTTTGATTGTAACCTTAAAACATATGGTGATCTTTATAGTTAACTGGACCAGGAATCTATTTTCTCTCATATATAAAACATGTGTTATGGACTGTGAAGTGCATGGGCTGCATTCTTTCAAATGGAATTGTTGGATTGAATGCATTTAAAAGGCTCTTTTGTCTTCCCATGTAGTTTCCTAGCCCCTAGTTGAAGTATTTGTCATGGCTTATTTCACTGTATTTACTTGCACTGCATAGTAGGTGTCTGAATTTTTTCCCTTTGCAGTGATTGAAACTTTTATTGAACACAAGATTCCCACTTTACCCTTGTTAATTAGTGTCTTATGTATTTTTTGCTAATTTTTAGTAGAATGCATTAAAATAACATTTCAAAATTCAAATATTATAGCATATTAGCATATGAGGTCCTCAAAGGTAAGCGTAACTTATTTTCTTTACATCATCTATGTTCAGAGTTGTTCGTGCATTTTGGTTCCTGGTGGATTCGGTGATCGTGGAGTGCCCGGAATGATATTGGCTGCTCAATATGCTAGGGAAAATAATGTTCCATATCTTGGTATTTGCTTGGGGATGCAGATTTCAGTTATCGAATTTTCTAGATTCGTATGTCTACTGTTCTATTGAATATTTATACTGTGTTTTACTTTTAAATACCATGTTAAGTAGCAGTCCTTCTTTATATGACTAACATGATTGTACACCTTGGTGGTACTAAACACTTTTTACAAGTTTTTTTTAGGTTTTGGAAATGGAGGGAGCAAACAGCGAGGAATTTGATCCTCAAACTCAGTATCCTGTTGTAATTTTCATGCCCGAGGTATTTTGCGTAGTCAACCATCAATAATTGACCGAGAAGGAATAAAGAGAATGAATTATGATTTATGAAACAGGGTTCAAGAACTCACATGGGAAGCACAATGAGGCTTGGTTCACGCAGAACATTCTTTCAAGATTTTAATTGCACTACCTCCAAACTGTATGCTTTGTATAAATGGACTTTTGTATTTATGGAACATCTACACTTTTGTTCGTATTTCTTGAATGCTATTGGAACAACAAAGGAAAAATTCAAAAACCTTATTTTCTATTTTTTTGCTCATCTATTTTTCATAAATTTCATACATGATGTCTTTATTTCTACTATCATTCTTTTTTTTGGTGGAAGTATGAACTAAAAGCCATTTGATTTCTAGATATGGAAATCCTTCATTTGTGGATGAGCGTCATCGTCATAGATATGAGGTTAGTTTTGATATACATCCCTTGGTTAAATGTGTTTCCGTCTATTTGGTGCATTCTCGTGTATCTTTCCTTTCTCCTTGGCGCTTAACAATTTGTTTAAATATTAAGATCTGATGAGAGAAAATGAGATGTGGTATACAAAATTTATCACCTGGCTAATTTAGCTATTACAACTTAGAAAGACATTGATACCTTCTGTGGTGATTTTGTATCTTGTTGAGTACATGCATTCAATTTGCCAAGGCAACTGGTTTTCTAAATTAAAAGCCATTATCTGATCTCTTATCCTTGTTGTGTATTTGTGACACCATCTACTAATCATAATGTTTTTTCTTCCTAAAGGTAAATCCTGATTTTGCGGAAAGACTTGAAAGTGCCGGCTTAAAATTCGTTGGAAGTGATGAAAGCCGAAAAAGAATGGAGGTGACTGTTTGTTCTCCTAATGAAACAAGTTCAATTGAAATGATTTTTTTTCTTTTTGAAATTCACATGGTATGACTGGAGCAGATTCTGGAGCTACAAAATCATCCCTACTACATTGGTGTTCAGTTCCATCCTGAATTCAAATCAAGGCCCGGGAAACCTTCTGCCTTATTCTTAGGTAATGTCATGGCAAGATGTATAAAATTTGTTATTTCCTTTGTATTTTTTTGGAATGAACAATTTATTTTTGGAAAAAAATAAGGAATTTTTCTTGCTTTTTAGGGCTCATATTGGCTGCTACCGGAAAATTGCAAGCTCATTTTGACAATGGTTACTGACTGTTTAAAATACTCTTACTGACTTGATTCCAACTCTCTCAGTTAAGTGTGATATATTGCCACTCAGGTAATCTAATTATCTGTAATATTATTTTGTAGGGTATTGTCTTCTTCTATTTATCTTTATAATCATAAACTGTGCTATAAGTTGCTAAACATCATGATTCCTACATATTTCTTTAATTGATAATTTGATATTGCTATGTCTATTTGTTATGGACGCATTTTGGGGACGTACGTACAACCGACGCAACAATGACTGCACCGCAAGGCTAAAATGGCAATAAAGATTTCAAATTTTACTTTTTTTTGGTTTGCTTTCTTTTCAAATGTAATTAGTTTAATTTTGCTTTGCAAACTTTTATTTCTGCCATTTTATTTTAGTAATTATCTTTTAATTTACTTGTGAAAGGGGAATTATAGGACAAGGCAAGTTTTACCCCAATCTCTTATTCCTATTTCATTTTCTCTTCCTCTCTTTACGATAGGGTTGAGAGGAAGTGCTCCTCATTTTCTTATTCTCTACCTGATCTCCACTAGAAGGCAACATGAGTTTTGTTGGTGGTGGTGGTAATGCACACAACACGACCCCTAAAGGACTCAACTTGAGATGCTCTGCAAACTTCTTCAGGATTTGGCGGCAACTAAAGCAACGATTACACACACACACGAAGACTGATGGACTTGAGCTAGTCTCCTCCACCAGCCGACACTCTGGAATCAAATACAATTGCAACAACGGGACTTACGAACAACGATAGGAGTCGACTCGATACTCTTTGCGCTATTTCTCTCCAAGACAACCCGCATTACAGGATTTTGGCCCATGGAGACCCTCGCCGACAGTGGATGCACCCACAGGCGGCTGCCACAAGCCTCGGTGCGGACAGACGATTATGGATGGGGGCAGGTGATCTGGAAGAAGCCCCATGCCGAGCCCGTACTTTTGCAAAAAAAATTGTCGCATGGGAGGATATCCTTTCGGGTAACCTAGGGATGATCAAGACTACCCTTATGAAATTTTTAATTAAGATTGATGCAGTGGAGCTCTAAAGAATCGGAATGAAGGACCGAGATTTCTTTGATTTGTATGAATGGATTTCCCTCTCTTCAAAGACAATGAGGATCCATTGAGCCGGCTCACAAGATGCGAGCGGTTCTTTGTAAATTATATTACACAATGGTCATCCGATGATGATGAAGCTACATGGGATCGTTTGATTGGCCCGTCATGGTAATGACCGGCCTGTCATTCGTCCTTTCTGGTAATTGTGAAGTCTGATTCTGACCCTCATGTTTGCCTCGGAGATGGTCTTCGCACCACCATAAGAGCGTGTTGCTTATAGTTTCCCATTACATTGGGTTTATTCTCATTCTGAGATTGCTGCATTGTACCTTACACGCTTGGAGCTTCCTTTCTTTTTGATCAATGAGATTATGGTCCAATGACGATGAAGCTATATGAGCCCATTTGATTGACCCATCTTGGTAATGATTGATAGTGGCACCAACTACAATTTTGTTGATCTGTAGCTGATCACACCCCCTTCTGGTAATTCTAAAGTCTTATTCTGATCTTTCTGTTTGCCTCAAAGATGGTCTCCGCACCACCATAAGCGGTTGTTGATTATAGTTGACCATTACACTGGGTTTGTTCTCTTTGCAAGCCAACTTAAATCTCTTCGGCCTTAGCGGTATGGGCATTGCTTGATTACAGACGTTGTGCGACGTACATGCTAACTACACCCTTACTATGGCTTTTTTCGGTCCATAACACATCCTGCTACCTGGTGTGCGAGTCCTCTTTGTCTTACGCCTCCTCCCCTCACATCCTTATGCTTCATTCGTCACACAATTTATTTGGACTTTCCACTCTTCCGGCCATCAAGTTTGCACCTCTGGTGAACACCATTTTGACATTATAACTACAGCCACATGATTTTCATGAGTAGCTCTATTTTTTTGGACTAGCATTGGATTCCTCGGTTAGTGGATCACTGCATCTGAATGTCTCTGGACCACCTCTATCTTAGTCGGACCGCACCACCATGACCATGCTTAGAAAGATGAGATCGAGCATCTAGTTGCGAAAATGTTGCATCTGTAGTAACATTCAGATTGCATGTGTGGTAACATTCAGATTGCATGTGTGGTAACATTCAGATTGCATGTGTGGTAACATTCAGTCTAGCGTTACTAGAACGATCGTAGTTGACAATTCTATGTTGAGTTGTTGACTATTCCAAGCCGAACAGAGCCAATATTTTTGATTGATACTCAGTACCTGTGATTTACAAACTTTTAGATGAACTTCTCAACTGTTAGTTTTTCTATATGTTGAACTGTCACGTGGGTATCTTTAAATCCAGGTGCATTGGATGATTGGATGACATGAACAAAATGGCTTTCCTCATTCATGATTGGTACTACGAGTTCTTGGCCACGTTCTTTACGCTGAGCAATGCCCCTCGCTACCTATCCAATATGCCATGAACTATATTTTTTGCCCTCACCAACATAAATTTGTCTTCATTTTTTATGGCATTCTTGTCTATAGTTCCTTTTGTTAGGCCAATATCAACCAATTGCGCACAGTTTTGGACAATTTGGCTCTACCAGTTTTTAATCAACCATAGAAGTGCTTCTTCTAACGCAAAACATATTAATTATCTGGATCACTTTATCTCTAGCAATGGAGTCGCACCGGATCGCACTAAAGTGTCGATAGTTTTGGAATGGCCAGCGTCCACCCCCATTTGGATTGTGCGAGGCTTTTTTGGGCTCACTGATGTTGTTTGTGATTCTATCCGCCTCTACATGGAATTGTTACGACCGCTCTCCAACATGCTTTATAGAGACTTTATTTTCACTTTCCGCTTGACACCTGAAGTCCAAGGCGCTTTCTCACTCCTTCAACATTGCTTGGGTAGTGGCTCTTGCGTTAGCAATGTCTGACTTCAACAAGTCATTTGTATTTGAGTGCGATGCGTCTATGTTAGACATTGGGGTGGTATTGCTGCAAGAAGGCCTGCTCCTTGGTGTATTTTAACAAAGCTTGACATCCAAAATCTCAATAAAATCAGCGTTTGACATAGAATTTCTTGTCTTGGTTCTTACTCGTCAACCATTGGCGGCCTTACATTTTGGATCATCATTTTATTGTTCAAATTGATAACTGCAGTTTGAGGTATATCTTGAACCAGATGATCACATCACTTGATCAGGAGTTGTTATGGATCACCAAGATTTTTGAATAAAAGGTCGATGTCTCCAACAAGATCGATATCTCTAACAACGTCGATATCGCCAGCGCTACCGTCACTTCCCTCTGTTAAGGGCAGAAGGGGGTTCTCTTTGTGCCACCCCTGGTTACATGTTGTCGTCATTCTTATCGAGGTAGCAGAAAGTGCTCACTAGTCCATTATGGACAACCTCCTCATCGATCCATCCTCTCATCCGTCATTCCACCCAACGGCGCCTGTTGGGGTCATTTAGGCGCTCTTTGCACCTACCGCCGCTTAGCCTCCACTGTTTATTGATGCCAAATGATGAAGGCCCTGTTTGGCCATGCAGATCCCATTCCCGTGATGCCGAATTTCAGTGGATCCGACCATCAGCTCACACCTCATTGCAAATATCAAACATGGATGATTTATTCAGCTACGAACTCGAGCCCATTTTTGACAACCCAGCTCAACCAAGACGATCATGGGGTTTCCCAGGTACCGGTGTGCGGAACATGAATGGACAATAACAAATTATGCACTAGTTTCTATACTTCATCTTGTGGACAAGGTTAATTTTCAACAGTCCGGGTTACACTGAAGGAGGCACGGCGAGACTCCCGGTGCCGAGCCTTTACTCTTGAAAGGCGACAAACTAGTAAGTAAGAGATATTTAGGTCTTCTCGGGAAAGGTTGGGCTGGTTTGTATCCCATGTATAAGGGAATTAGGGTTAGGGTTTTAGTCATCTTTGATTAGGGCAAGAGTGATGAGTACCTCTTACATTTATCCTCAAATTCTTCGGCAAAAAAACACAATTTTCTTCTCTTCCATTTCCAATTTCTAGCATCTAACTTACCAAATAAAAAGCTAAAACTGTTCTTCAGATTTATGCTAAATTTTATACATCTCAGTATTTGCTCTCCTTTGACTGCAGGGATGGAGAAGATGTATACCCCCAAAATCACACACCAGAAAATCAAAAGGAAATTATTATTTTTTTGTCAATGGAGCAGTTTCAAAATATATTTGTTCTCTCATGCTTGTATCCTCATCTCTTATTAGTATTTGTTTTTTTTTTTATATTTGAGGAATTTATTCAGTGCCTTTTATTCTTGCTAGTTGCAGCCTTACGGCGGTTTTTTTTTCTTCTGATCATAGCCATATAATAAGTCAAGTGTCATCTCATTGTGCCACACTGTAAATTGCAGTCGCTATGCTTGTAGCGTATATGCTAAATTCGCGGTCTATATGCTATATTAGTAGTGCGTGCTATATTATCAATAACAACGCCCAAGTCTTTATCCCACTATAATGGGGTCGGCTATATGTATCCTTTGTCGTCATTATACCCTATCTCGAGTCCATTTCACTAATGCCTAAGTGCATCATGTCATTTCTTGTAGTTTTAAACCAAATCTTTTTTGGTCTACCATTCCCCCATTTAACATGCCTAGTTACTGAACTCTCACAACGCCTGACAAGTGTCTCTAATGGTCTCCTTTGTACGTGTCCGAACCATCTTAGTCGAGCTTCTCACGTCTTCTCTACAATTGATGTCACTCATGTTTTATCCATGATATTTTCATTCTTAATTTTATCCCGTCTCATGTGTTCACACATTCATCTAAGCATTCTCATGTCTGCAACTTTCATTTTTTACTCATGTACATAATTTACTGCCCAATTCTCAGAACTATAGAGCAACACTGGTCTAATTACAGCATGTTAAAACTTAGTATTTAAGTTTTAACCGTAAAACTTGTCTTTAATTTCCTTATCTAAGTCACCAAGTGTATATATATATATTTAAATCTTGAATATAATTTACATATTCATTGTGTGTGTGATTAAAAGTAGTTGTATCTATATATTTATCAATTGAATATACTTGGGCTTCGTTTGACATGGTGATGGCGGTCATGAATGTACTAGTTTACGAACTGTTGTTCTTGAACACTCGACCTTCCATAAGGAACTGTTCAAAAGTAGTGTTCCTTTTTGGGTGGTAGTCATAATCGTTGTTATGCATGACATACATTTTACGATGGTGATGTTTTTGCCAAAAAGCCGCAGCAAAAGGAGCCTTGGGCTTTTTTTGTTTAGGCGGTGGCGGGAGCAACTGGCGTTTGGAAAAGGGGGGGCATTGGAACCAGGGCGCGGAGGCGTGATTGGAAATGGAGCTTTTCCCTGGCTTTTACTCTGTTCGGCGGGTACAAACGGAGCAAATGTCGTCGACACCTGTTTGTTTACGCACCATCCGACGGCGTTTGCTCTAAATAGAGGTGGTGAAATGCCAAACCAAACAAAGTTTAAATTCAACAAAAAATATGATTTAATTTCAATGAATTTAATGATAAACAAGCTCAACTTTAAAACAGTAATACAAAATTTTAAAATGTAAATATAAGAGAATTTAGTGTTTATATGCCACTGCAAATCACTCTAAATGTTATAACTGTATTATAGTAAATACCATTAGGCTTACAAAAGAATTTAAAAATAAAATATAAATGAGATAAATCATTAATTAAAATCTAAAGAATGAGAATTTATCTCATATTAATTGTTCAAAGAAGAATGATGAAAATGAGTAGCAAAACCAGTGTTTTAGAAATCAGATCGGCTGATTCAATCGGTTGAACTGGGACCGTGAACTGGGACCTAGTCCGGTCGGATGAGCATAAGGAGTCCTCCATTAGAGACCTTACTCGAGCAGTCCCTCGCAATCCAAGTTGTGCTGACTTTCTCCTCGAAGAGAGACGGGCTGGTCCTAATTGTTAAGGACGTAGGTTTTTAGGACCTTTTCTGAAGCTCTTAACCTCATTTTCGTCGCCAGGATCTTTGCAGGGAGTGGGAGTAGACGGAGTGGTAGCCAGAGCGAGGGAAGCATCATTGGTGGTGGATGTGATGGTGCCGAGGTCCATGTCAGTTAACCCCGGATTCACAGATACTTATTAATTTTTTTTTTTGTAATTTTGGCCGCACGTCACGCAGTCATTTGTATACAGTTTGATATCATTAGGCTCGTTGGTTCATGAGCTCGTTGTCGAGGTTCTAAGCCTCCGTTGGTGGTGAGCTTGATGTTGAGCTTGGTGGTGAGCTTGGTGGTTCTAAGCCTCATGCTCTTAGGCTCATTGAGTGGTGAGCTCGCGGTGAGGTCCCTACATAGGAAGTTCATTATACTTATTTTTGGAGTAATCGACACAGGCTTAAGCCATTCTCTATGTCGGCGAGATCAAATCAATGGTGTATAAATGAGAGTTCTTTGCTACTATGTCAGTCCCAAATCGGATTAAGTCGACACACTCTCAGGCCATTCGTGCGGAGGACAAGTTCAATTGGAAGAGGTGGATGTGAGAGTTGTTATGGACTTCACCTCGACATTGTTCACTTGGGATGTCCTTCCTCCTAAATCCTGGTTGGCAGGTAGCTGGCGTAAGGGTACGAGCACTCAAGGGGTAAGCAATTAACGTGCAAAGGGGAGCTAATCTCGACCTACAATGCGGAGTCTTGGAATTTTAGACATGCACCTTAAGGCATTGCCTATTTACATGGCTAGCATTTTTCAACAGATAGGGGGTCGTGTCCATCTAGATAAAACTACAGAGGCACATTGTTGCGATACGAGAGATAATGTCATGCAATTCAGGTATATACAACACACATACACGAAGGGAGTTGATCTCAACTGACAATATAGTGGCCTGGATTTAGAGCCATATCACCCGGAGGTAGGTAGTCACCTTTCGTGCGGCCAGGACTCTGGGTTCTCAAGATGACATTCTGGCTCTTTTCTTTGTACACGAGCCATCTAAGGGAATCATAAAACACATGAAAGGCAGTTCCAAGGTTTGCACGTGTGAGCTAGTGTCCATAAGGAAAAAATCCTTGTTGGCGATGTGCCCGACTTGGGGTTGGACTCATGATAGGTAGTCCCCTCGAGTGGTGGGTTAGAAGATCTTTAGTATTGAAGAGGAGATGTTAGGAAGTTGAGGGAGCACAAAGCAAGGTGGTCTCGCGGGTGTCGTGCCTCGCTCCAGCGCATCAGATGCACCCAAAGGAAGGTTCCAAGATACGGTCTCGTGTCACTCCCTTGCCACCTGGACCCGATCTAGAGCCTAGCTTTTTCTCCTTGGATAATAGCACGCGCGAAACTTTACCCAGTGGTAGGGCAACGCAACACCCATATAGTGTTGAGTTATATTGGAATAGGATTGACAGGTGCTTAACGGGTTGCGGTTAGGATCCGATAGGAGTCCAACAACCCGTAGTCGGGTATTTAGGGTTTCCCTATAAATACCCAAGGTAGGGGCAACGAGTAGGCCGTTCCAAACTAGACGGTCACGCGTATGCTTCGAGCACCATAACTTTGTGACTTACCAAGTTGAAGCTGATCCATCGACCTATAAGGAGGCGATGCGATCTCGGGATTCTCTGTTATGAAAAGAAGCCACAGATGATGAGATGAACTCTCTCCTGCAAAACCACACTTGGAATTTGGTTGATTTGCCCAAAAGGGCTAGAACCATTGGAAGTAAGTGGGTTCTGAAGAAGAAGCTTAATCCTGATGGGAGTATCGCCAAATACAAAGCACGTCTAGTTGCAAAAGGCTTCACTCAAGTGAGTGGTATAGACTACTTTGATATATACTCACCTGTTTGTCACATTGCGACGATTAGGATACTTCTCGCGTTAGCATCTATTGAACATTTTGTTGTTCATCAGATGGATGTCAAGACTGCATTTCTTAATGGAGATCTGACTGAGGAGATCTATATGCACCAACCTGAAGGGTTTGTCGTAGAAGGTCTAGAAAATAAGGTCTGTAAGTTGATTAAGTCACTCTACAGATTGAAGCAAGCACCGAAATTGTGGCACGAGAAATTTGACACTTGTGTTAAAGACTTGAGCTTCAAGTCTAGTCTATCAGATAAATGTCTGTACGTAAGAACGAGTTCAAATAAAGTCGCAATTATATGCTTGTACATTGATGACATGCTAATTCTGGGCACTGATCAGTCTGAGGTGGAAGACGTGAAAGTTGCCTTGACGACTATATTTAGCATGATAGGCTTGGGAGTGGTGAAGACCATCCTAGGTATGGAAGTGAACTTTACTGAAAAGGGTATTACCCTAAGTCAGAGTCACTACGTTAGGAATCTACTTGAGAAGTGGGGTTACGTTAGTAGCAAAAAGGCCGAGACTCCATACGACTACAACAATAGACTGAAACCTAATGAAGGTTCACCTATTAGACAATTGGATTACTCCAAACTCATAGGAAGTCTCATGTATGTTACAACCTGCACTAGACCTGACATAGCCTTTACGGTCGGCATGTTAAGTAGATTTACGAGTAACCCTGGGAAGGACCACTGGGACGCCTTGGAAAGGCTAATGCGATTCTTAAAGTACACTGAAAAGTATGTTTTATGTTACAGTGGATATCCTCCAGTGCTTGAGGGTTATTCTGACGCCTCCTGGTGCTCAGAAATTGCTGACAGTAGATCCACTAGTGGTTATGTGTTTACCCTAGGAGGAGCAGCAGTAGCTTGGAAGTCTAAGAGGCAGACGTGTATAGCACTATCCTCTATGGAATCAGAACTCTATGCTCTCGCCTCAGCTGGAGAAGAGGCAGAGTGGATTAGAGACCTGATAATGGACATTCCAATGACGAGTCTGAAAATGCACTCTATTTCGTTATATTGTGACAATCAAGCCACAAAAACTATTGCTACAAATACGTTGTTCAATGGATAGCGAAGACAACTAAGGATGAAACAGGCCTGGTTGACCTATCTCACCAGTCAGGGGATAATCTCTCTTTTGGACGTGAGATCAAAAGATAATGTAGCAGATGTCCTTACTAAGGGATTATGTAAGGTTCTCACATCCAAAATATCGGGGGAGATGAGATTAACGTCCATTTAGGAGGACTTAATACCTAGCTTATGTTTTAAATCTAAGAACCGTTGTCTGCTTACATTCAAGCATCTACGTTGAGCACACTAAAGTATTTCAGATGCTATCTGATGAAAGCTAGAGGTGAGATAGTTGCCAGTCATTCCAAATTTGATGACTTACGTAATTATTCTTTGCCAAAGGCTGAATTGGGTATCATTCCAAAAAGGAATACTGAAGTTGCTGATATGAGTCATGATATTTTGATTATTAGTTATATCATTCCAAACTTGATGATATAATAGTCACAGCTTGTTGTATTATTCCAAACTTGATGATATAACACAATTGTGAAACGTTTAATAATAATCTTAATAATCGATGGAACATGGTTTGATTCTATGAAATCAATTTTTCTAATTTTGTGTAAATTAGATAGAGATGCTGATATGTGATTCTTTCTTCCTTGTTAGAGTATTACGTTCTTTTACTGCTAGAACTAATCACTTTACTTTTTGATTGACAAATGTTAGAATTCATAGAGATTTGTCTCATGACATTCTTATTGTGTTTGTTTGCAGATCATATGGAGACTGGAGGAGAGAAAGTTGATTTCGACCCAGATGAAGATGATCTATTGTTTGCATAGATCAACTTTCAGTTTTGAGTTTTCTTTCAGATATTCTATTATTATGTTTGGGACTGTGTTTGAGTTTAGCGATTTGTTATCTAAAACTCATATTTATGTTTTCTGAAAAAAACTCATTTTTTGGTCGTTATTAATTTTTGTTTAAGTAACCTATACTGTGCTAACACCTATTTACAATATAGGAGAAGATTGTTGAGTTATATTGGAATAGGGTTGACAAGTGCTTAACGGGTTGCGGTTAGGATCCGATAGGAGTCCAACAACCCGTAGTCGGGTATTTAGGGTATTTAGGGTATTTGCAACGAGTAGGCCGTTCCAAACTAGACGGTCACGCGTATGCTTCGAGCACCATAACATATAGTAGTCGCGTCGATCGCTAAGATCTCCTAAGAGATCTCGAAGGACCGCGCAGTTGCAGCGTGCTCGACTTGAAGTCGCTCAGTGCGATGGGGTTGTTGTGCTTCCGCGAGATGTTGAAACCTATCTCTCGTCCATCAGTGCGCATCATGGTGTTTTTCTTCTTATGCCGAAAGATCGCTCTTATCACACCAAAATGTTGAAGCCAAGATATCGACCTCGAAGTTTAGATTTGCGTGTGCCGAGGTTGCTGGCCCACCAAAGTAAAATCCACTGACTTGAGAGCGAGAACGAGAAGGATGAAGATTCTTCTACTCGAATGACTCCAAATATCGACTAGCAACAACTAAGAGATCTCATCATACATCCGAGAGTGTCTAAGAACTACCTCTCCCAAATCAAACGTTGTGTTAGGTTAGGGGAAGAGCCAGGCTCCAGGGTGCAATAGAGAACTCGTAAGTTCTAGTTGAGGTCTCCTATGAGTTATTCGCACTGCTTTTTCCTCCGAACATTTGGTCGTATTCAAAGGTGTCGACATGAAGTATATCCCCCACTCATAGGTGGGCCACACCCCTATGTGAGATCAGTTTGATACCAGGTGAATTGTCGCGCGTTAATCTCGAAGTTTGGCGAGGTGAAGTGTTCACCCGACAAGGTGGCTACGAGTTGTCGGTAAGGTGATAGCGAGCCGTCCTCCATGAGGGTGGGGTGTTCTAGTAACTCTCTATCGGTTATCCACGCCGTCGATCTCGACGACCACTTGCTCTACTTGCATACTCTTCGACACTACCATCTATAATTGAACTATTAGCCCCCCAAACCTTCATTATTTATGGACATTAAGCATATTTCTATCTCCAAATCAAGTTAAGATGCACACTCGGATCTTTATACAAAATATCGTTGCCATTCATATGAATTAGCTTAATTTCTTATATTATGCAAATTAATTAATTAATGATGATATTAAAGGTAATAATTTGAGCACACGCCAAAAATAGTTTTATATAATTAATATATCTTCTCCATGATCAGCCCCCTTCTCCCCTGTCTTCTCCCTTCTTTCTCTGTTCTTCATTAAAACAGCTATTTTTAAGCCTTCACCCACTAAAAATCAAATCTTTATTATTTGAATATTAATGAAAACTTTTCTTTTATTTAGTTATATTTATTTGCTTAAGGCTTCGGTACATCTGACTAAATTGAACCGCCTTAGCCCGGGAGCGGTCGAGCGCACACACAATCACAGTAAGTAGAAAGTTGGGAAGAGAATTTTTTTTAACGTGAGAAACTCTTCAACTGGGTGAAAAACTATGTAGTCGGATCCGTGCTGGCCAAACCTCCACTATTTTCTGGTTGTTGTGCAAAGTTTCTTTGAAAAACTCGAGGGCGACAGACCGTCTCTCGTTATAGTTGTTGAGAGAGAGAGAAAGTGTTGGGCTCGGAGGGTGACATGCCACCTCACACAGAGCGATAAACTTCTACTTGAGCTGCGAGAGATGAACTCGTCGTGCTTTGAAGTGTTCTGTTGAAACTCGGAAGTAGGAGCGACCTGCTTTGCTCGTCCCGACACTTGAGTCTTGGTGCTTGAGCAACGCGCTCTGCATGTCTTATCCTCTGCGGCTTGTCTTTGCATGATTGACTTTTGGAGAGGTCGGGTATGGTTGTCCCGTTGGTGGTCGGAGCACTTGTTCTTGAGGGCGCGGGGCGCTTGATGGGGGAGAACGCGCGGAGCGCTTGCCGGGGGAGCGCGCGCGGAGCGCTTGCTGGGGGAGCGCGCGCGGAGCGCTTGCTGGGGGAGAGCGCGCGGAACGCTTGCTGGGGGAGAGCGCATGCTTGCTGGGGGAGAGCGCGCGGAGCACTTGCTGGGGGAGTGTGCACGGAGCGCTTGCTGGGGAAGAGTGCGCAAAGCGCTTGCTGTAGGAGAGCGCGCAGACACACGTAAGGAAGCAGAGAGCGCGAGGAAGAAGGGTGCGCAAGGAAGAGGCGCGCGCGAGAGCGCGCACAAAAGAGACGTGCATTGGAGACGGCGGCTGACGAGGCGATGACGGTGCTCGTGGCAACGACAGTTGATGTGAAGACCTGTACTCCAGTCTCCCCAAATGCTTCGAGAATCGAGCGTAGTTTCAATAAAACGATTGCAACATTGAATCAAACTAAATATCCACAGTACAAAAAACATAAAACACTATATTTTTATTCATTGATTGATTTATATACAAATGTTTTTACAAAAACTATGAATATTTAACCATACTAATTACAAAACGCACAATCATAATCTTGACATGCAACTTTATGCATTTCCGGAACTTCTTCAATTCCTATGAAAATCTTTACATTCACCAGTTCTTCGAGGGATCCTTCATTGTGCACTGAGAGATGCTTCTGTTGCCTAAAAAAAAGTGTCCACGATGAGTTAGTCATAAGAATATGACTATGTGAGAAAAGTAATTCATGGATTATTATAGATACAGACAATGAGAGGTAGCAATATTCATCATACATCACAATAAACAATAAGTATCATAATATTTACTGTCAACACAACTTTTGATTCCCCACTTTATTTTTAGTTGCATGAGGTAGGAAATATTAAGGTATGCAAACTTGAATTGGGCCCTGCCCTTTATGGCAATATGTAGGCAAATCCTTACTGGTGAATCCATCAGTAGATAACCTCTACATCATAAGATTCAATCCTTAACATTTTCTTGTGCAGAGTTTTATATTGTTCTTATCTTGTCACAATTTTCATGAAAACATTTGTTTTTAAAATAAAACTTCCCCTCAGAAATTTATATCCTTTCATTTCCTTCACCCAAATTTATTTCACAACGATATATCATTGAGTTAAACTTATATGCACAGACAGTATTGTCTTTCAAAACAGTAAATCAGTCAATATGAAAAGTACGTGAATAAAACATAATTCAAGAAATAAGAAACTCACCAACACCTTCCTTTACAAGTATTTTTATCTGCATTATCATCACGCTTATCCTGAGACGTCATCCCCCTATTTCTCGGTCTCGGAAACCACTGAAATAGCACACTTTAATTGGGTTGCACCGCTTATATGCGTAGCGTTGATATTTTAGAAGCTTTAGGAAAAGACATTTTAAATTCGTCCAAATACGAAAACCAACTCAAATAAATGATAAAAACTATTTATACTTGCTGTCCAATACACATTCAGACTCTAAACAACACAAAATCAGCCCATAAATAAGGCTGCCAACACAAAATCAGCCTCCAAAAGGGCTGTCCAGCAACACAAAAATGACCCAAAATTGCAAGGAAACATTAATCGGAAGAACAATTGCTCCTCCCCAAACAACCCTATTATCAACCAATTTCTGAAATTAAAAACAACAAGCCAAAAAATGAAGAAAACGGCTACAACCAGCTTGAATAGGGCACAATAAATAGTGAAAAAATTAACAATGACCTGTTAACATAGGACAAATCTTATTTCAGCAAGGTAGAAATAGAAGAAACAAATAAAAGCATTCTTACTGCGGGAGAGGGAGGAAGAAGGTGCTGCACAACCGTTCCTAATTGAAGGCACTGAGGTCAACGAAGTTCTTCCAAAATCCCAGGAGGACGCACTGAAGAAGAAGGTAGGAGGCAGGGGAGAAAAACAGCACCAACAACAGCTCAAAACCAGCGGCCAGAGATTCAAAAATCAGCGACAGAAAATCCCTAATCCAGCGGCTCTGAAAGACGGCACAACACGTCAAGTAGTGACACAGAGCAATGGTAGTAGTAATAACAAGTTCTAAGAGGAAGAGAGGAACAACAACCAAGAAGGAGAAGCAGAGCACGGGAAGAGGAAGAAGAAGCTGAGAGTAGCAGCCGGGATTCAGCGGCACAGAACAACACAGAGACGGAATGCAGAAGAATGAAAAGGGCGCGGGCTCAATTTATTAAAATAGTAAGCAGACAATGGTGGGATCCAGTAAAATCACCGATTTAACATTGCTATGTTTCTCAATCTAAGCCCAAATAAGCCACCAGCCTTCTCAAAGTCAAACCAAGTGTCAAAATCCACTTCCAACTCTGTCATATCACATAATTCCACATGTCAAATGCATAAGCCAGCACAACACCCAACCAACACAAACCCAACTTACTAATGGCCGTCCACATATACTAATTAATCATTTGTTACAAATAACAAATGAGTCATCACAATATTTGGCTAAAAGCACCTTCATCAAAAGAAAACAATGTAAATAATAAAATAAAGGAAAATGCAAAAAAAATTACGTAAAATCTGTACTACCTTGCGTTCTCTTCATCAGGGAATAAAATTTAAAATTATTTTGTTGCATAAAATTTGGATCGTCATAATTCTTCCCTCCTTAAGGAGTTTTCGTACTTGAAAAACTCATTGATTAGAAGTTGATATCTTAAAACAAGATAAATAAGAACCAAATGTGTATTTATACACAAATACACAAGAATAAAAAATAGATATTTATTACAATTATTTCTTGCGATAGGGTTCTAAATTAAACGCTCGCGGTTGGATCAAATGTTCCTTTGGAACTTCTTGTGGAGGAACCGGAGCAGTGATAGGAGCAGGAGCAGGCGCTAAAGCTAATGACTCAGCATGTTGTTGATATAATTGGGGTTGCGGCAGGAGTGGTGGTCCTTAAGAGTTGTATTCTTTATTAAGAAGCTTTGGACATGTTTTTTTTCGTGTGTCCAGGTTGACGACAGTAGTAACATAGTCCAATTAAGCACTCTCCTCGATGCATTCGACCATATTTCATACATTTTGTTGCAGTTACTTGGGATGTGTTACTGATAGATTTGGACTGTTTTATTTTCTCTGCCTTGCTCTTCATTCTTGCTTGGCGTTTCAGTCATTTTCCTTTTACCGTTATCACGATGCTTTTGAGGTTTTTCTTGATCAATCTCCACCAATTAAGGTCTTTCGACTAGTTTCTCATATTAAAGAATATCCAGAGAGACTAGTAAATTACGAATATCGTCGTGTAGTCCTTATTTAAACTGTCAGCAATGATCTTCTTGGGTAGCCATGAGAGAGTCAGCGTAATATGCTAATTTAGAGAATTCTGCCTCGTTTTGCATGACTGATTTGGTTCCTTGAACAAGTTGAATGAATTAATCATGCAACACTCTTTTTTCTGACAGTGGAACAAACCAACTTGTAAATTTTTGTAGAAAGTTCGTCCAGGTTACGTTACCACGTCCGACGTACTTCTTGGCGATAATATTATTTCACCAACGCTTTGCTGCGCCTTCGAGAAAAAAGAGGCTAATCCATTTCGATCTTCTGGACAATCCATAACTTGAAAAATTGTTTCTATACATAAAATCCAATCTTCAGTCTCCAAATGAGACAAGCCTCCGAGGAACGTTTGTGGTTTTAAGTCTAGGAATTGTTTCAGGTCAAAATCCATTTGACGTTGCTGAGGTAATGATGCTATGGGAGGAAGATCAGGAGGTGAGTTCATCGAGTGTTGTCTAGGAATATGATCAACTTGTGGAAGTGTTGGTCTGAAAGCAGCTAGCGTAAGGAATACTAATTTGAGTGCTTCTACGATTGCTAACACAAATTCAGAAGGGCGATGATGATGCCCATTATTATTTCTCTCGGATCTTGTACTTTGATGATCTTCGGGATTTTCTTGTATCTCAGGACGTCTTCGACTTGAATAAACTTGGATGTGTTCCGATAAGAGAGTTTGAATTAAATATGTTACATTATCTGTGTTATGATTTTGTACTGTCTACGATGCAAATTAATGAAAATCACTCCCTTTGATACCAACTTGTGAAGACCTGTACTCCGATCTCCCCAAATGATTCGAGAACCGAGCATAGTTTCAATAAAGCGATCGCATCATTAAATAAAACTAAAGATCCGCAGTACAAAGAACACAAAATACCAGATTTTTATTCATTGATTGATTTATATACAAAAGTTTTTATAGAAACTATGAGTATTTAACCATACTCATTACAGAATGCACAATCAATATCTTGACATGTAGCTTTATGCATTTCCTGAGCTTCTTCAATTCCTATGAAAATCTTGAGTCATACATTCGCCAATTCTTTAGGGGGGATCCTTCGCGGTGTACTGAGAGATGCTCTTGTTTCCTAAAAAAATGTGTTCACGATGGGTTAGTCATAAAAATATGACTATGTGAGAAAAGTATTTCGTGAAGTGTTATATATACAGACAATGAGAGATAACAATATGCATACATCACAATAAACAATAATTATCATAATATTTACTCTCAACACTAACTCTTGATTCCCCTCTTTATTTTTAGTTACATAAAGTAGGAAATATTAAAGTATGCAAACTTAAATTGGGCCTCACCCATTTAAAGAAAAATGTAAGTAATCCCCTACTAGTGAATCCATCAGTAGATAACCTCTACATTATAGGCTTTAACATTTCCTTATGTTGAGTTTTTATATTATTCTTATCTTGTCATAATTTTCATGAAAACATGTGTTTTTAAAATAAAACTTTCCCTCAGAAATTTGTATCGTTTTCATTTCTCTCGCCAACATTTATTTCACAATGATATATCATTGAGTTAAACTCATATGCACAGACAGTATTATCTTTCAAAATAGTAAATCAGGAAATATGAAAAGTATGTGAATAAAACATAATTCAAGAAATAAGAAACTCACCAACGTCTTCCCTTTACTCGTATTCTTATCTGCATTATTGCAACACTTATCCTGAGACGCCATTCTCTTGTTTCTCGGCCTCATAAACCACTTTAATTAGGTTGAGTCTTTTATATGCATAACGTTAATGTTTTAAAAGCTTTAAGAAAAGATGTTTTAAATCCGTCCAAATACGAAAACCAACTCAAATAAACGTTAAAACTATTTATACTTGTTGTCCAACAAACACTCAGCCTCTAAACCACAAAATCAACCCTTAAACAAGACTGCCAATACAAAATCAGCCTCCAAAAGGGTTGTCCATGTTGGGAGTGGTTCCCATCCGAGTCAGTAAAAACCACCGGGCGCGCTAAGTGCGGCTCGTGATTCTACCTCCGGGCGCACAAGAAAATTTAAATGACGAATTTCTGCAATTATAGAAATCTGGCAGAAAGGTTGCTACCTTAAAAGGGAGGTTGCAACTTCTCTTTTACTGCCTTGTCTCTATTATTAATTCTGAACCGGATTTCTATTTGGGTTTTTTTTTCATTATTTAATATAAAAGCAAAACCAAATGCCCTAGCAGGAGCCGGCCGATTATCTTCCCCGTAACCTGTAACTGCTCTCTCTCTCTCTCTCTCTCTCTCTCTCTCTCTCTCTCTCTCTCTCTCGTTGTCTCTCTCGGAGGAGAGCGCCGCTGCTGCTGTGTGTGGAGGGGCTGCCGCCGCTGCTGTGCGTGAGAGCCGCCGCCGCCGCCTTTGTGTGAAGGGAGACCGCCGCCGCTGCTTGGAGGAAGGGCCGCCGCCGCTGTGTGAAGCCGCCGCCGCCGCCGCCGCTGTGTGAAGCCGCAGCCGCCGCCGCCGCCGCTGTGTGGAGACGCCGCCGCCGTCGTGTGAAGACGTTGCCGTCGCCGCTGTCCAGTTTTTGTTGCCGGCCGGTTTTGTTGCCGGTCTCGTTCGTGGCTTGGAGGTTGAAGGTGAAGTTGGAAGGGGCTTTGTTTAGCCGTCCTCCTTCGGGGTTTGGTGAACGTCATTCTTGACGTTGGGACGGATTGTTCAATCCGTCCGGGTAACGACTCCTCAACTTGTTCTTGTATTTTCTCTTTTGTCAAACTAGTGATTGTGTGTTTGGAAGAGAAGTGGTGTAGATCCTTTGTGGATCGCGTTTGTGGTGGAGGAGTGGAGATCCTGTGTGGATCAGTGGAGGGAAAGCCTGTATTCCGTGCGTGTGGTTTTCACACCTTTTTAGTGGAGGCTTTCCGGGTTGGACTCCGATCGTCCCGTGGTTTTTCGCCCAAGTTGGGTTTTCCACGTAAAAATTCTCTGTGTGCTTTATTATTTTTCTGCATTATTTTTGTGGTGTTGCGCTTGCTCGAATTGCAACAGGTGTCCTGGTCAGGGATTGCACGCTCTCTTTCCCAACAAGTGGTATCAGAGGGAGGTTGATTCAGTGACAGAGCCGTTTCAGTGACAGGGCAGTTACCGGGCTGACCTATTGGGGTTTCAGGACGAGTCGATCGGGATCTCAGGTGTATAATTGGGAGTGGTAGTTTACGACCATTGGCCCGCTGGCTACCCTCTCCAGGTGTATACTTTGAGATAGTCGACTCAAAGATCAGTGGTCGGTCCGGCCAGTTGGCAGAGCGAGATGGAGTCCACATCAGGTTCTGGTTCAGATCAGATGGTAAAGTTGAATGGTGCCAACTATCACCAGTGGCACCTACTGATGGAGGATTTGATTTATGTGAAGGGCTGGCATGCTCCTATCTTTGAGGAGATGCCAAAGGATACGGATGAAGCAAAATGGAAGGTGGAGCATCGGAAGCTGTGTGGGTTCATCAGACGGTTCGTGGAGCCGAACGTCTACAACCATGTGGCTAGCATCAATGATGCAAAGGATCTGTGGAAGACTCTCGAGACGTTGTATGCCAAGAGCACGGGCATCAACAAGCTGTACTTACTGAAGAAGCTTGGAGAGTTCAGATACCGGGAGGGCTCACCTATTTTGGATCATGTCAACGAGTTTCAGGGGATCATTGATCGTTTGACTGCCATGAAGGTGACATTTGAAGATGAGGTGAATGCATTGTGGCTACTCAAGTCACTTCCAGACTCGTGGGAGATGGTCAGAGTTTCTCTGATCAACTCTTCCCCCCAGGGGATTGTGTCCATGGAGATCGCCAAGAGTGGGATCTTGAATGAGGAGGTGAGACGAAAGTCTCAAGGGATTTCGGGCTCTTCTTCACGAGCCGATGTTCTCTTTACTGAGTCCCGGGGGAGAGGAAGGAGTAAGAGCCGAGGAAGGAAGGAGGACAGGAGTCAGAGTAGGGGCAAGTCGAAGACACGCTATCAGAACGTGGAATGCCACTACTGCCACAAGAAGGGGCACATCAAGAAGTTTTGCTATTCTTTGAAGAATGACCAGAAGAAGAAGGGGATTGCCACTGAGGGCAAAGATGAGGGTCACACGGCAGCCACCGTTTCGACTGAGGAGGACGACGTCATTATTGTTGGCGACGACGTCACAGCTGCACTTTCGTGTGATGATCGATGCTGGATCGTCGATTCTGGAGCTTCTGCGCATGTCTCCCACAACAAGGAGTTATTTGCCACTTACACCACTCATGACTGTGGGGTGTTGAGGATGGGCAATGGAGATACGTCCAAGGTACTTGGGCGTGGAGACATGCACTTGAAGACGAGCACTGGAGCCCTTCTTGTTCTGAGGGATGTTAGACACGTGCCCGACATTCGCTTCAATTTGATATCCGTTGGCAGGCTTGGAGACGAAGGACACCTGAGTGTCTTTGGAGGAGACTTCTGGAAACTGATCAGGGGATCACTTGTGATGGCCAGAGGTTACAGAGATTCTGGTTTGTACTACATGGAGGGGAGGCCTGAAGCTGCTCAGGCCAACTCCGTCAGGGATGAGGCATCCACTTCTTTATGGCACAGGAGGCTGGCACACATTAGCCAGAAGGGATTGGGATGCCTGGCGAAGAAGAAGCTGATTAGTGACATTTCTAATGTTCACTTGGAGAGGTGCGACCACTGTATGGCTGGGAAGCAGAACAGGGTATCATTCCACAGCCACACGTCCACCAGTAGATCGGAGCCATTGGAGCTTGTTCACACTGATGTGTGCGGACCATTGAAGGTCCAGACTAGAGGAGGAGCATCATACTTCGTCACTTTCATTGACGACCATTCGAGGAAGCTTTGGGTCTATGCCATCAAGACCAAAGATCAGGTACTCGATACTTTCAGGAGATTCCACGCTGAGGTGGAGAGACAGTCAGGGAAGAAGCTAAGGTGTATCAGGTCTGACAACGGGGGAGAATACATTGGTCCCTTTGACGAGTACTGCAGGGACCATGGCATCAGACATGAGAAGACCCCGCCGAAGACGCCGCAGCTGAATGGCGTAGCTGAGAGGATGAATCGGACACTGATGGAGAGGATTCGATGCATGCTATCTGAGTCGAAGCTGTCAGGGATGTTCTGGGGCGAGGCTCTTCTTACTGCAGCGCATGTCATCAATCTCTCTCCGAGTTCAGCCTTACAGGAGGATGTCCCAGATAGAGTCTGGTATGGGAAAGACCCCTCTTATAGTCACTTGCGGGTATTTGGCTGCAAAGCCTTTGTGCACGTCCCTAGGGACGAGAGATCGAAGTTGCATTCGAAGACCCGGCAGTGCATTTTCTTGGGGTACGGCTACAGTGGAGAGTTTGGATACAGGTTTTTTGATCCAGTTGAGAAGAAGCTTGTACGTAGCCGTGATGCTGTTTTCAGTGAAGATCAGACTGTTGGTGATTCTGAGGAGACTGGTGATTTTGAGGTTGACTCTCGTACTGCTGCAGAGTCGCCTACAGTTGGAATTGATGATATTGAGGAGGCTGCTAAGCCTGAGCCAGCACAGGGTACTGATACCCTTCCAGATCATGATATCACCACTGATGGTGAACCGGTAGTTGCTGAGGATATTGCTGATGATATACCTGCACCGGCCCCGGAGCCGACCCTGCGGAGGTCTGATCGAGTCAGGCACCAACCCGCTAGATATTCTACATCAGAGTTTATTTTGCTGACTGATGCGGGGGAGCCTGAGAGTTATGACGAGGCTGTGGAGAGCACGGAGAAGCGTCTGTGGACAGATGCTATGCAGGAGGAGATGCAGTCGCTGCAAAAGAACCACACATATGACTTGGTGAGATTGCCTAAGGGCAAGAAGGCCTTGAAGAATCGATGGATCTTCAGGGTGAAGCAGGGAGATTCCTCCACACCTCCCAGATACAAGGCCAGGCTGGTGGTGAAGGGTTTTGGACAGCGACAGGGTGTAGACTTCGATGAGATCTTCTCACCTGTGGTGAAGATGTCATCTATTCGTGTCGTCCTTGGACTTGCTGCGAGACTAGATTTGGAGGTTGAGCAGATGGACGTCAAGACCGCCTTTCTGCATGGCGATCTTGACGAGGAGCTTTACATGGAGCAGCCTGAGGGCTTTAGTGTCAGAGGAAAGGAAGGTATGGTGTGCCGCTTGCTGAAGAGTCTATATGGCCTGAAGCAGGCCCCGCGACAATGGTATAGGAAGTTTGACTCTTTCATGGGGGAGATCGACTTCAGGAGGACTACCCTTGACCACTGCGTGTTTGTCAAGCAGTATGCTCCAGAGGACTTTATCATTTTGCTTCTGTACGTGGACGATATGTTGATCGTCGGGAGAAACACTGCGCGCATTGCTGAGTTGAAGCGGCAGTTGAGTTCCACCTTTGAGATGAAGGATCTGGGCGCTGCGAGGACAATTCTGGGTATGCACATTCGCAGAGATAGGGGAGCCAAATTGCTTTGGTTATCACAGGAGCGGTACATCCGCAAGGTGCTGCAGAGATTTGATATGGATCAGGCGAAGAAGGTGAGCGTGCCGCTTGCAGCTCACTTCAGGCTTACCGCTGATCAGTGCCCCAGCACACCCGAGGAGATCGAGGCTATGCAGAAGATTCCATATGCATCTGCAGTTGGGAGTCTCATGTATGCGATGGTGTGTACTCGTCCAGACATTGCGCATGCCGTTGGGACTGTCAGTAGATTTCTCTCCAATCCTGGGAGAGAGCATTGGAGCGCAGTGAAGTGGATACTGAGATACCTGCAGGGGACGTCTGACTTGACGCTGAGATTTGGAGACAGTGAGCCCGAGCTGTTGGGCTACACTGATGCTGACATGGCTGGAGATGTAGACTCCAGGAAGTCGACGTCCGGATATATGATTTTGTTTGCAGGGGAGCTGTCTCGTGGCGTCGAGACTACAGAAGTGCGTTGCACTGTCCACCACGGAGGCTGAGTTCATTGCGGTTACTGAGGCTGGGAAGGAGTTGCTTTGGATGAAGAGATTCATCAAAGAACTTGGTTTCACTCAGGACCGATACACCCTCTTGTGTGACAGTCAGAGCGCTATTCACCTGGGGAAGAACCCCACGTTTCACTCGAGGTCGAAGCACATCGACACGCGTATCATTGGATACGCGATGTCCTGGAGCAGAAGGAGCTTGATCTTCTGAAGGTGCACACTGATGATAACGGGCAGACATGCTGACCAAGACGGTGCCAAGGGGAAGTTCGAGCATTGCGTTAGAATCGCCGGGATGGCGGTTTCTTCCGCCTCGATGTGAAGGGGGAGATTTGTTGGGAGTGGTTCCCATCCGAGTCAGTAAAAACCACCGGGCGCGCTAAGTGCGGCTCGTGATTCTACCTCCGGGCGCACAAGAAAATTTAAATGACGAATTTCTGCAATTATAGAAATCTGGCAGAAAGGTTGCTACCTTAAAAGGGAGGTTGCAACTTCTCTTTACTGCCTTGTCTCTATTATTAATTCTGAACCGGATTTCTATTTGGGTTTTTTTTCATTATTTAATATAAAAGCAAACCAAATGCCCTAGCAGGAGCCGGCCGATTATCTTCCCCGTAACCTGTAACTGCTCTCTCTCTCTCTCTCTCTCTCTCTCGTTGTCTCTCTCGGAGGAGAGCGCCGCTGCTGCTGTGTGTGGAGGGGCTGCCGCGCTGCTGTGCGTGAGAGCCGCCGCCGCCGCCTTTGTGTGAAGGGAGACCGCCGCCGCTGCTTGGAGGAAGGGCCGCCGCCGCTGTGTGAAGCCGCCGCCGCCGCCGCCGCTGTGTGAAGCCGCAGCCGCCGCCGCCGCCGCCGCTGTGTGGAGACGCCGCCGCCGTCGTGTGAAGACGTTGCCGTCGCCGCTGTCCAGTTTTTGTTGCCGCCGGTTTTGTTGCCGTCTCGTTCGTGGCTTGGAGGTTGAAGGTGAAGTTGGAAGGGGCTTTGTTTAGCCGTCCTCCTTCGGGGTTTGGTGAACGTCATTCTTGACGTTGGGACGGATTGTTCAATCCGTCCGGGTAACGACTCCTCAACTTGTTCTTGTATTTTCTCTTTTGTCAAACTAGTGATTGTGTGTTTGGAAGAGAAGTGGTGTAGATCCTTTGTGGATCGCGTTTGTGGTGGAGGAGTGGAGATTCTGTGTGGATCAGTGGAGGGAAAGCCTGTATTCCGTGCGTGTGGTTTTCACACCTTTTTAGTGGAGGCTTTCCGGGTTGGACTCCGATCGTCCCGTGGTTTTTCGCCCAAGTTGGGTTTTCCACGTAAAAATTCTCTGTGTGCTTTATTATTTTTCTGCATTATTTTTGTGGTGTTGCGCTTGCTCGAATTGCAACAGGTGTCCTGGTCAGGGATTGCACGCTCTCTTTCCCAACAGTCCAGCAACACAAAAACGAACCAAAATTGCAAGGAAACAATAGCCGGAAGAGCAACTGCTCCTCCCCAAACTGCCATAATATCAGCCAATTTCTGAAATTTAAAACAAGCCAAAAAAATGAAGAAAACAACTACAACCAGCTTTAATAGAGCACAATCAGCAGTGAAAAAATATAACAATGACCGGCTAACATAAGGCAAAGCTTATTTCAGCAAGGCAACAATAGAAGAAACAAAGAAAAGAATCCTTACAGCGAGAGTGGGAGGAAGGAGGTGCTGCACAAGCGTTCCTGCTTGGATGCGCTGAGGTTCAGCGAAGTTCTTCCAAAATCCCCGAAGGAGGCACTGAAGAAAAAGGTATGAGGCAGGGGAGAAAAGCAGCAACAATATCAGCTCAAAACCAGCGGCCAGGGAGTCAAAAACCAGTGGCAGAAAAGCCTTAATCCAGCTGCCCTGGAAGACGACGCGACACAGGAAGTAGCGACACAGAGCAGTGACATAGGAAGAAGTGGCACAGAGCAGATACACAGAGCAACGACACAGAGCAGTGACACAGAGCAACGACACAGATCAATGACACAGAGCAGCGACAGTAGTAGCGACAACAGTAGCAGCTACTACTAAGAGGAAGAGAGGAATAATAACCAAGAAGGAGAAGCAGAGCATGAGAAAAGGAAGAAGAAGCCGGAAGCAGTAGTCGGGATTCAGCGGCACAGAACAACACAGAGACGGAATGCAGAAGAATGAAAAGGGCTCGGGCTCAATTTATTAAAACAGTAAGCGACCTACGGTGGGATCCAGCAAAATCACCGATTTAACATTGCAATGTGTCCCAATCTAAGCTCAAATAAGCCACCCGTCATCTCAGAGTTAAACCAAGTGTCAAAAACCACTTCCAACTCAGTCATATCGCATAATTCCACATGTCAATGCTGCACATAAACCCGGCGGGCCCGGGCTTTTTCCGAACCGGGCCCGGGCCGGGCCTAAGCAGTAACTGGGCCGGGCCGGGCCGGACAATGCCCCGGGGGGGGGGGGTCTGGTAAGGCCCCCCAGGCCGGGCCGGGCCGGGCCCGGTTATTATTTTTTTTTTTATTGATTTAAATAATTAATTTTATATAAAAATAATAAAAAAAAAATCATAACTATAAACTATTATTTACAATTACAAATTATCATTAAAAAAAAATAAAAAACACAACCTAATATTGGAATTTTTTTTTATTAATAATTAATGTAATGAAATTATACAAATTTAGGAATGTGTAAAATTTACACTGTAAATATACAAAAATTAGGAAATTCTAATTTTTTAAATATTACAAATGTCAAATGACAAATATTCTAAATTATAAAAAATTACAAAATTACAAATCAAAAAAATACAAAAAGTTGCCTAGTGGCCCTAGTTTAAATTGATCGCTTCCATCTCGTCTTCCATGTCCGACGAGCTATTCTCGATCGCTGAAATATGTTGCTTTCTCTTCATCGTGTCCAGGTGGTACTTGTAGCATATGCAGATCTCGAGCGATTCTTCGCTTAGCCGATTTCTCCGCTCGTTTAAAACCCTGCCACTAAGAGAAAAAGCAGACTCCGAAGCTACCGTGCTAGCTTGGATCGTTAGTAAATCTCGGGCCATATAGACCATAATAGGATATGTATTTACTTTACCTTTCCACCATTTTAAAATATCGAAATTTTCTAATTCGTCCGTGGACATAAAATCACGAAATTGTGTTTTTGTGTACAACCCTAATTCATTTAAACTACTAAATGTTGTGCGCGCTTTTTTCCTAGAGGCTAACTCTAACATTTTATTTTTAAAACTACTAGATGTTTTGGGTTGCGACACATCTTCTCGGGGCCGCAACCCATATAAATTATCGTAATAATTATAACATTCAGTAAAAATAGTATTAAAATTTAAAAGACTCAGATTATCTAAATCTGAATCACTTAGATCTACGCCTATATTGTTATTTATTTCTTCAATAAAATTTTCTACGCCGTCTACGCAGAAAAAAGGATTCAAAGCGGCGGCGCATGAAAACATAACTGAGATTTCTCTATAATATTTTAAAAATTTTGTTTCCATTATTTTTATTAATTCGATCCATCCGGCGTGTTGTTTAAAATAATTTAATTTTTGTGAAATATTAACAATATTTTCAATAACTAGCGGGCTAGTAGGATAATATACGACTGATAAACTATTTGTCGCAGTATAAAAAACTTCTAACAAATCCATTAATTTTCTAAAATTGCTCAATCGGACTCGGTTAATTCATGTTGACCTAACAAAGTATAAAATTCCATTAATAGTGTTTTTTGGCGAATTGCTCGTTTTAACATTATATATGTAGAGTTCCATCTAATTGACATGTCAAATAGAGGTTTCAAAAATTTGTGACCTTGACCGGTTACGAATTTTTTAAAATCTTGACGTCGTTGTTTAGAACTATAAATAAATTGTAACATTAAACGTATTTTATTAATGTATGGTTCATATAGGACAAACTATCCTGTACTACTAAATTTAAAACGTGACACGCGCAACGAGTATGAAAAAAGCGTCGTTTTAACATAGGTTTAAAAACGCGTTTTAACCACTCAATTGAGGTTGTATTATTTGTGTTGTTATCGAAAGAAATACTCATAATTTTATCTTTTATTTTAAATTCGCGGCACCACATTTTGAAATTATTTGATAAATCGCCTCACCGGTGTGGGCGAGACTTCGAAACTTTTAAAACAAATTATTCTTGTTTATTTAGATCCCAGGAAACGGGATCGACCCAGTGACACGTTATAGACATATATGATAATCCTAATTTTATACTACTTGTCCAAACGTCGCTCGTTAAACTCACTCGACCCTCAAATTTTTCAAAAAATTTATTAAAGTTTGTTTTGCCTCTAAGTAATATTTAAGCGCGTCGCGTCTAATAGAAGATCGACTTACTTGGTGATATTTGGGTTGTAGCCCTTGGTGAATGTACTCGGTCTCTTCTTCGTTGTCGTAGTGGCTGAACGGCAACTCGCGTCTGATGATGTTCTTCACCTGCAGCTCTCGCTGCCGACCTTGATCGTACGTCCAGATTTGTCCGGATGCCGATAATTGCGTCTGGGTCGACTCGGGAGGAGCTTGTTTGGCTGCGCAAGACTTAACGTGTCTTGCGAATGTCGAGTTGCCAGCGGTCGAAAGTAATTTCGAGCACTGTTTGCACCTCGCCTTTTGCTCCGCGCCGACTTGTACTAAGTCGAAATATTCCCAAACTGCCGTCGTACACTTGTGCTCCACCACTTCGTGAGCGACGGATGAGGAAGACGACGCATGCGTTGACGACATGTTCGCGAGAAATAGAGATTAGAGAGAGAGAAAGGGTGGGGGGGGGGGGTGAAAGAAGAAATTGAAGAAAGAAGGGGGGGGGTTATTATAGTTTTTTTTAAAAAAAAAATATTTAAATAAAAAAAAATGCCACTTGGGCTGCAAATAGAAGCCCAAGTGGCTGCTATAGCACCAATGGCTCTTAGACCACCAACGGCTCTTGGTTGGAACCAACGGCTCTTAGAGCCGTTTGTTCCAGCTAGTCCGGGCTTAGCCCGGGCTTTTCCAGGCACGGGCTTTGCCCGGCCCGGGCCGGCCGGGCATTGGCCTTATACTGAGGCCCGAAAGGGCCCCATGGCCCGGCCGGGGCCCGAGCCGGTTTGGCCCGGGCCCGGGCTTTTCAACCGGGCCGGGCCGGCCCGGTGAGCCCGGTTTTTTTTGGACACCCCTGATCAATGCATAAGCCAACACAACACCCAGCCAACACAACACCCAGCCAACACAAGCTCAACTTACTAGTGGCAGCCCACAAATACTATTTAATTATTTGTTACAAATAACAAATGAGCCCTCACAATCATTTGGCTAAAAGCTCCCCCATCAAAAGATCGAAAACAATGTAAATAATAAAATAATGGAAAAATGCGAAAAATATTACGTAAAATCGGTACTGCCTTCGTTTTCATCATCGGATAATACAATTTAAAATTATTTCGTTGCACAAAATTTGGGTAGTCACAACTGACACGGCGGCGACGGTGCTGGTGGCTGGAGCGTTGGTTGTCGCGGCTACGGTGATGATGGCGGTTGGCGTGATGGTTACACCTCAGACGATTGCGTGCGGTTCTATGAGATCGGTCGAACCTGTTGGGATTCGAAGCGGTGCTGTCGTGCAGAATACCTGATGCTGGCACAAGTAATAATAACAGGAAACACAAAAGCACAAGAAGAACACCAGAAATAACGTGGTTCCCCCTGAATGGGTACGTCCACGGGCGGGAATGACAGTCACAATCTCATTCAACACAAAATACACAGTGTTACAAATGGGGATAAATTACCCCTATACAAAATGAGATAAAAGTGACTCCCGGATACCTTGCGGCAAAACGGCCGAAGAAAGAGGAAGTTCCTCACGGCCAAGCACGGCGGCAACCCAAACTCCGACGGCGTCGCTACGACGACGGCGTCTCCCCAAAACTGCAGCAAGCAGTAGCCTTTCTCAAACACGGCGCAGCGGTGGCGGCGCCGACAATCCTCCCCTCACACAGCGGCGGCGCTCTCCTCCAAAGCAACGGCGGCGGCGGCTCTCCAAAGTACCGCAGCGGCCCAACAAGGCAGCGGCGGCGGCGGCGGTCAGAGCAGCGACGGCGGCGGCGGTCCTCCTCCTCAGCGAGAGGCAACGAGAGAGAGAGAGAGAGGCCAAAAATGTAGAGAGAGAGAGGTAGAGAAACGGCGGAGGAAGGGGAAGAAGATGAGTCGGGGGTCTAAACTCCTAGGGCTGCAGGAATTAGATATTTATAGGTTTAAATATATCTTAATAAATAAAAAAAAAAATCAAATAAAATCCGGTTCAGGAAATCCTGGAAGAAGGCAGTAAAAGCAAAGGTCAACCTCCTTTTCTGAGGTTGCGACTTTCCTTGCCAGATATTGAAAAATTGCAGAAATTCGCCCCGGAAAAATTTCCTTGCGCGCCCGGAAGTTTGGAACGATGTTGGGGAGTTAATGGAGGCAAAATCCTAACAAACTCCACCTGCCGAGATAACTCCAACCAACCAAGTTGCCACCAAGAACGATGCAAATCGCATCAACTGAATCTGCTCCCGCCAAGGGCAGATAAAGTGAACTCCTTCAATCTGAGTAGTACACAAACTGGACTGACGTGACTACTCCAGAAATGCTCCACCTGAAGCAAAGGTCTAACTGCTCCACCTCCAGCGGTGGTCTCCCAAAGCAAAAGGAAAAATATCACATACTCCAGAAATGATGTGCGCGGGGAGAAAAAGGATAAAGGCAAACACATCAACAATTGAATGCAGGCAAAACTGATCTCAACATGGATAATGAGAACCCCTATACGAGCTAATCAGGAAATGTTGATTAGACACACACACACTAAGCTCATGTGACGAAGAGTAGTAACATGAAAGAGCTTAGGTACTAGGGTGAAACAAAAGCATTCATACAACTGAGTAGTGATCGGAATAAATAACCCAAAAACAGGTTATAAGAAAGATAACAGGAATAACATGAACATAATGAGGGAAAGGAAAGCAAGCAACATAGGGAACAAACGGAACAGGAAGCACGAACATATAAGCGGAAAGTAGAAGAGCAAAGAAAAGGATGACCTAGATGAGGTTATCTCCCACATCCTCAAAGCACAAGGATATGTCAGACTTCCCCTTTTCATCACCAGTGCTCTTCCCTTTATCTTTGTTCTGAAGCTTCCAGCAGTCCTTGATCACGTGACCCTTCTTCTTGCAGTATTTGCAGTATAAATCTGAGATGCCCTTTGACTTAGACTTGCCCCCTCTATCAGAACCAGAATGACCCCGAGAGTATAGAACGGAGTCTTCAGTAACATGAGAACCTGAAGACCTCTTCCGGATGTCATCTGAGAGTAGAGCCGCAGTCACCTCTTCCAAGTCCAAGACGTCCTTATGTAGTAGGTAAGGGTAGTAACCATGCTCTCATAAAGCTTTGGAAGAGAGTTCAAAAGGATCACTGCTTTGTCCTCTTCATCCACCTGAATATCCATGCTGAGACACTCAGATAACAGTCTGTTGAAACTGTTCAGGTGGTCATGAATAGAGGATCCCTCCTTCATGCTAAACTTGTAAAGCTGCTGCTTGAGGTAGATCCGGTTGGGGAGAGACTTTGTCATATAGGTACTCTCCAACTTTGCCCAAATGCCAGAGGCAGTCGTCTCTGAAAGAACTCCATATAGCACGTCATCATGTAAGCAAAGCTGTATGGTGGACAAAGCTTTGAGATCCATGTCCTCCCACGTACGATCAGAAATCTCAACATCCTTACTGGCCTTCCCAGTAGGGCACGGTGTAAGCCTTCTTTTATAAGAAGTGCACGAACTTTGACCTGCCATAGACCAAAGTTTTTGTTTCCCATCAAACTTGGCCACAGCACCAGGAATAGGCGAAGCCATCGAGAACGGAACGCAGAAACTGCACGGAACACAAAACTTGAGTTGGCGACCTCAGCAGTGCACAACTAAGGGAATAGCCAGCGGACCAACGGTCGTAAACTACCGCACCCAAGTGTACACTCGAGATCGGAAACAACTCGTCCTTTAAACAAAAGTGTCAGCCCGCAACCTCCCTCTGATACCACTTGTTGGGATTCGAAGCGGTGCTGTCATGCAGAATACCTGATGCTGGCACAAGTAATAATAACAGGAAACACAAAAGCACAAGAAGAACACCAGAAAATAACGTGGTTCCCCCTGAATGGGTACGTCCACGGGCGGGGGGGGGAATGGCAAGTCACAATTCATTCAACCACAAAAATACAC